>VMDO01004027.1:63444-132368 GCA_007922755.1 Pedetes capensis | reverse complement strand
TATCTCTTCAATTTATACACTGAGCAAATAATTTGAGAAGCTGGACTTTATGAGGAAGAATGTGGCATCAAGATTGGAGGAAGACTCATTAACAACCTGCATTATGCAGATGACCCAACTTTGCTTGCTGAAAGTGAAGAGGATTTAAAACATTTACTGATGAAGATCAAAGACCATAGCCTTCAATATGGGTTACGACCGAACATCAACAAAACAAAAATCCTTATGACTGGGTCAGCACACAACTTCACAACAAATGGAGAAAAGATTGAGGTTGTCCAAGATTTTGCTTGGCTTGGCTCTATAATCAATACTCATGGAAGCAGCAGTCAAGAAATCAAAAGACGCATTGCTCTAGGAAAAGCTGTGTCAAAAGATCTCTTTAGAGGATTGAAAAGCAAAGATGTCACATTGAAGACGAAGGTGCGTCTGACTCATGCCATGGTATTTTCAGTGACATCATATGGTTGTGAAAGCTGGACATTGAACAAGAGAGACAGAAAAAGAATTGATGCTTTTGAATTGTGGTGCTGGAGATGTCTATTGAATATACCATGGACTGCCAAAAGAACCAACAGATCTGTCCTAGAAGAAGTGCAACTAGAGTGCTCCTTGGAAGCAAGGGTGGCCAGACTGCATCTTATATATTTCGGACATGTAGTCAGGAGAGATCAATCCCTGGAGAAGGACATCATGTTTGGGAGAGTGGCAGGTCAACGCAAAAGAGGAAAACCCTCCAGGAGATGGATTGACACAGTGTCTGCAACAATGGGCTTAAACATAAATAAGATAATTTGCCTGGCACAGAATCAGGAAGTGTTTTGATCTGCTGTACATAGGGTCGCTATGAGTCGGACTCAACTTGACGGCACCTAACAACAACAACAGCAACAACAACATACTTTGTTTGACATTGACTTCATGATTTGAGTACTTCATGGAATTGGAGAACAACCCAAGGAATAGGGGGATATTTTCTCTCTGGCATAAAAAATCTTTTTGGGGATAGGAAAATCAGAGATTGTATCAGAGCGTGTGCTTACTCTCTGTCCTCCTTACTACCCCCTCAGCTTCTTCACAAACCAGGTTTGGTTGCACCTACCTTGCCCAGCCTCAAGAATCACAAGGGAGCTCAAGTGGTAAGGTTGTATGAAGTTTTGTAAACATGAACCACAATATAAGCATCTTCCTTTGAGGATAAACTGGATTTTGTATTTGAGCCAAAAGACATACAAAATATATCAAGTAAACAAGATGGGTACCATTTTGGGTTACAAATGAATAGTGATTTTTGAGATTGATTTTTTCTTTAATTTGTTGTTGATCATCATTGAATTATGACTCAATGATAGGGTTTTCATAAAGTTTTCATGGCTGACTGTTTCAGGATTGCTTTGAGAGTGAATTGCCACATCCTTCTCCCAGTTTTGTGGTGCTGGGGATCTAAACTTGGTCATCTTAGAGTGCAGAGTAGTACTATACCAACTGAACTGAACCCCAGCCCTCTTTAATTTGTATATAGGTTCTAAAGGTAACTCAAGGAGATGTTTTTTTAAAGGTGAAATGATTTTCTTGGTAGTCTGAACATATGATAACCCAAAATGATGACTTCTAAAACATTACTAACTTAAAAATAGTCATGCTGGAGATGTGAGTCAGTGGTAGAGCACTTGCCTAGCATACATGAGGCCCTGGCTTTGATCCCCAGAACCACAAAAATAAATTAACTTAATAAATCATGGTACCATACTAGAGTCATGACCTATAAAGCTTGTCTTACATATGACTTTTTAAAAGTGCCAACAATGAAGATTAGTATGACAATTCACTTTTATAAAGGACTAATCTGCTCCTAAAAAGGCCCTATGTTATATTTGTATAGACTTTACCATTTAATAAGCACTTTGTCCAGATTATCTTGGTGGAGCCTAGTAACAATACTGTGACATATACCTTAATTTAATTCTCAGTTTACAGATGAGGAAATTGAGGATTATCTGTAAAATGATACCGGGCCAGTTGTTAACCTTCTTGAGCCTTAAATTAACCACAGGAACAGAGTTTCAGTTTCACAAATCCTGAATCTGAAGTCCTCCTATGCTCACACACATATTTAGACCACTAGACATCTTCATTTCACTGACGAATTTACTAAAACTATGTCAAGCTTGTCTGGACATCTGGAACTGTCTGCATAGCCATGACTTCTCACCCCCTCAGCTTGCCAGTGATCTGGGTTCATGACATTTAAACTAATTTCTTTGTGTGTATATGTCTTGGGAAGGGGCTATTTCTTAGCCTAATGTGTCATTTGGTGGTCATGTGACATCTTGACTAATGGACACTTTGGGGAAGGCTGTCTGTAGCATGGTTAGAAACAGGTTTGATGGGTCCATTGGCAACCTCTTCTTCTAATTCTGCTAAACTCTGGCCTTGAAATGAGGCAGCTGTTAGTACTTAGATCACATGCTAAATAGTCAGTGAGGCACAGTTCCTAACAGACTCCAGAGCCACAGCTGGAGTTCATCTCTCTGTTTTGCTAGCTGCACCTATAAACTCTCTTGTCTTCCTTCCAACTCTCAGTCTCTTCCTCATTTTGTCACACACTCTAAGTGTCCACAGATGTCAAGTGTAGAAAAAGACATGTGGTGCTAATGCTCTAGTGCTGGCACAAAGGTACTTCCTGGAGAAGATATGGCCCCTTACAGAGTTGTTTAGCAGACTGCCCATCTGTATTTATCACTGCCCAGGGCCTATTCCTGATTCAACTAGCTTGACAACTTTTGTGCTGGCATGTTGCCACCCACGGTATCAGTCAACGGGTCCTCTACCCATATCAAGTGCGGCTGTTCAGGGCAGGAATCCTAGCCAGGAATTTCTAAACTGCTGTCTATGAAGAGGTTCTATGCATTTTGGCTGGGGAAGACTTCCAAAAATAAAAACTAGATACTGTGGCCATTTGTTTGGACTTTATAGAAGAGTGATTAGTCATTAAGGGTAGGGAAAGGACGTCGGAGACAGCAGCAGGAAATTAAATCTAATTAATCACTCTGACAAGCAGAGGGAGAACGGAACCCACTCTTCCCAGAACAATTGTTGGAAATCTAGGAAATGGCTAAAAAGGCATTTAGTCTTACCAAATTGTATTTATTTCTTCAGAAATTGGAAAGCCCAGGAGAAAATAAGCACATGGAAAGTAAACAGTGTAGTAATCTGAGGAGCATGTAGATGATTTCTTAGAATTTAGATGCAAGAGGGTCAAAAAGAAGGCACTTACTTCATTTGTTTTAATTTACTTATTCTACAAGATATTTGCTAATTTAGGCCTTCCCAAATGGCTAAGTGGGGCTAGGGTTTAGCTCAGTTGGTAGAGTGCTGCTCTGCACTTTCGGAGGACCCAGGTTCGATCCCTAGCACCACCAAAATGGGAGAAGGATGAGGCAGTCCACTCCCGAAGCAATCCCCAAACAATAAACCACTGAAAATCCTATGAGAGTTACTATAAGTCGGCGCCAACTTGATGGTATCTAACAACAACAATGGAGAAGCAAATTCATTGTTTTTTTAAGCATAAGCTTTGTGTGTCTTTGGGGGCTGAAAAGGATGTTGGAACAGACTTTTTTCTAGTAAGACATTTTGAATCAAATAAAACTGGAGCTAATCCTTGCTTTCCCACCGAAAAAATTGTTTTCTTTCTGTATGCCTGTGTCTTTGTTAGAAATGGACAATAATAATACAACTTCCTAAGCGCATTGTGAAGAATAAATAAGCAATTAGGCAAAAGAGCTTCTTGGCAATAATAACTTCTCAATAAATATTAATGAATATCAAGTTGATCTGCTATATATATGACTTAACATAGGCTAGAAGTTTCAGTGTTTGCTTAGCCTAAATGTACTTTTGGCTTTTTATGTCTGCTTTCTTCCTCCTGGTCTCCTAGTCATGCACTGAACTCAGTTCCTACTAGCTTGTAAGAACCAATGGTTACATTTTAGGAATTTTGAGATGCTGACAATATTAAAAAATAAAAAGGAACATATAATCAGATAAGTACTCAAAACTCACTTCCTTAATTATTTTACTGCATTTTTGTTATTTTCTTTGCTCTTGAGGTGATTTAACTCTATTTTATCTGTATGTGTAATGAAAATAAAGTATAATGGTATGCTATTGTGCATCTCTACCAAAACTGTTTTCAATGGCATCCCTTAATGTGGCTTGAAAATAGACATCCCTCTAGTGGCTTCTAAAAGTCATTACCCTATAGAAATTACCCTATAGAAACCCTATAGAAACTTCAAGACTTTATCTCAAAGACCCAATTATTAAACACTTACTAACATACACCTATCCCAGACTAATTCAATATGCAAACTAGTTTATACAAATAAATTAACCATTGACTCCAGTGGTTACTTTGAAATGTTTTCAAAATGAGATGTTCAGGTAAGTCACCACTTTCTTACACTGTCTGTTTCACTTATTTATATTATCTGCTTGAGTCCTTAAACAGTTGAGTGGCTTTCTAGGAGATCATCTTTAATTTTTTTTTTTTTAATAAGAGTCTCACTATGTAGCTCAGGCTGGCCTCAAACATGTGATCCTCCTGCCTCAGCTTCTTGTGTGCTGGAATTATAGGCATGTACCATCACATCTAGCTCTCCACATTCTTAAAAGACTATTTTTAATAGTCTAGTTCTACATCTGTCTTTTTAGCATTAGATATTTGATAAATATTTGTTGACTGAAATGTATTCTAGATATAATTTTATATTTATTAATTTTGCACAAAATTATAATAAATTTAGTTTAAAGATCTCAACTGGATTTTATTTGTAGTTCTAAAATTGGGCAGCCCTTAAAACTAGGAAGGGTTCAAACAGCTTTAGGGCTGCAAAGTAGTCTTAAGTATTTATGGACAGAAAACAGAAGTAATTTACAGAAAATGAAGAGCGGTACAGAGACAGCTGATTGGTTACAGCTCCATGTTTACTTTATGAGAATGCAGTCTGAACACTTGGTTGCTGATGATTGAAGTTTGGCTGCTGTGATAGGCTGAAAGTCAGCCATTTGTTAGGCCTACCTTATGCTTTCACCATAAGGAGACACCCTTAGGTCAAATTTAGTTTGATTTCATGGGTTCATTTTCTGTGAAAACATATAAAAATTACTCTGTTTTTTTCTACTACATATGATTCTACTTAAGAATGAACAAAACATACAATATTTGCTAGAACGAGTATAATTATTGCTTAAATTAAAAATACATTAAGCAGCAAACTTTTAATTTTTAATGAAAATATAATTTGTACGAAACATGCCACCAATGTTTTCAATGAGTACTCATTGATCAAACATTTTCATTTTTTACAGGCCATATTTTTTTGTGTGTGTGTGTTTTGTTTGTTTGTTTTTTGTAGTACTAGGAGTTGAACCCAGGGCCTCATGCTTACATGCTTTTCAAGTGCTGGACCACCAAACTGCCGTCTCTAGCCCATTTTTTTACTTTCTGAGACAGGGTCTCACTAAATTATGCAGACTGCCTCTGGTCTCCAACTTGCAATCCTCCTGCCTCTACCTCCCCAGCCACTGGGATTACAGGTGTGCGCTCTCAGCGGGGCTGTATTTTTTAAGAATTTAAAACTTACCTGTTCTTAATTTGGGGAAATTATTCAAAATCCTAAAATTATTACCGTTTGCCTCCAACTATATGGAAATGTATTTTAAAATAAAAATATTATCTAACTGTGTATTAGAACAGTTTTTAAAATAAAGAATCTATGCTGGTACAGATTGGAAATGAAACAGTGGAAGAAGAATGGGATTTGGAAGGAGAGCTCCTCATAATTTACATGTTCAATGATGGGGAAACAACTATAGTTGTTGTTAGGTGCTGTTGAGTCAGTGTCTTACTCGTACCAACCCTAGGTACAACAGGTGAAACACTATTGTCAGTGCTTCTCTGCTATTCATAGGGTTTTTAATGGCAGATTAATTATTGGGAATGGGTTGCCAGGTCCTTCTCCCAAGCCTACAGTATCTGGTGTTCCTAGGTGGTCTCCCACCCAAGTACTAACCAGGCCCTACCCTGCTTAGCTTCCAAGATCTGATGGGATCGGATGCCACAGTGGTACAGCTTCTGGCCACAACTATGGTTAGCAATCTATAAATTTATCTTTGTTTGGTGTTGTTAGTCAGTTTTTGTCATTCTGGGGGAAGGAGGAAGGATTTAATTTGGCTTACAGTTTCAGTCCAAGGTGGGCTAGATTCATGATGCTTTGGGCCTGAGGTGAGGCAGAATATCATGGCAGTGGGACTTTAACGTGAAAGGATCCTCAGCTCATGGTGGACAGAAAGAAGAGAGCATATGACCATATTAGTGGGCCTCCTCTTTCTTCCCCTTTTATTTCATCTGGGCCTCCAGCCTATTTGATGGTGTTGCCCACATTCAGGGCAAGTCTTTCCTGCTTGGCTAATCATTCTGGAAAAACTGAAAAGTATGTGTTACTAATCTAGACATCTCACAATCTAATCAAGTTGATAATCACAATTAATCATCACACCTGGATATGCTAATTAGAGGGGTCAGACTATGCCACCTCAGAATATGCTACTTTAGCATAAGGATTATTTCCAGTTGAAGGCAAGTGAGACTCAACAGGTGCAGGAAGAGGTCTTTATGCTCACCTATCTGCCTAAAAGCAGGTAATAAATTTGTCTTGAGAAAGGTACCATCTGTGAACCAGGAAGAGGAGAACCACCCTTATTGAGATGAGAGATCAACACTGTGATGAGCTTGCATACTTAAAGTCTTTACTAAAATAACCCTTATTTTTCATTAATTTCTCCACATATTTTCTAGTTACTGTCCCATGATTTATCATTTCTTGAAGCCCAAACCTTCTTTCCTCTGTTAAAATGGTATATGAAGCCCTGAATCTAACCACTTCTGAAATTTCACTTCTTTTTTTGTGAAGCCCAATGTATGTAAAATAAAAATTGTTTACCTTCCTCCTCCTTCAACTATCTTTAGTCAGTTTAATTCACAGTTCCCAAACACTGAGCATAGAGTAGAAGAAACATTTTTCCTTCCTGACATTAATATATCATGAGTTTTTAGGAATATGAGAAAGCCTGAGATTTTCAATACACACTAATTTACCCTTGGTGTCTATTAACACTTATTGATTAAATAAATCCAAATAAACTGGTTATTATAGAATATGAATATATGCAAGGGAAGAAATCCAGAAGAACAAAGCTCTGTAGGATAATTTACTTTTTTGATTTTGCCTGAATAAAACCTTTTCTCCTAATTAAATGATCTGATGTTTTGAAAACTCTTGTTCTCCCTAGCAACTACCCATGGACAGAATGAACAAATGAAACAAAACAAGTTTTAGACTTCATTCCACTTCGCCTCCTCTACTGGACTTTCAAGTCCTCGAAAATCCCCCTGTAGCCTGTTTTTCCCCATCTACTCATTATCCAGTCTATGTGTTGTACTCCAGCCACATCAGGTCCTTATTATACCTTGACCCAGCTATGATCTTCACTTTTTCTTTGATTTACAAAAATTTCATCCTTTCCACTTCCCCACATAGGAAAATAATGATAATTCTTTCAGTCACCATCATTCTTCCTTTTTTCAAGACTCCTTGGTGGGCTTTCTTATGGCATCAGGACTCACTCTTGATTTCCCCAACATTTTAATTCCCAAAGTCCTTATTAAGATACTCTTTAATTAAAGACTCTTTAATTAAGACTCCTTATTAAAGATACTCATTGGTGAATTGGATTTTCAGCTAATTATTATGAATATATTTGTCTCAGTACCTGAAAGGTAAACTCTCTATTTGAATTTTCTGGAATTCTCTCTTTACCATCTAGTGCCTCATACTCAGTAAATGTTGGAATCTTTAGTGTCTTGTTTCTAAAATAGTGGGAGTTCTTTCCCTCCTCAATTATTTTTCCTTTTTTTAAAAAAATAATCTTTTATAGATTTGAGAGTAAAATTGCAATCTAAAAGCCCAATATCCCAGGAATATCTGATTGTCCTTTAATATGAAACAGTGATATCCACCAAAGAAACTCCACCAGTGATATCCAGCAAAGAAACTCAATACAAATATTTAAACCTCATGGTAGTACATGAGATATTTTTCGTATCAAAAAGTAAAAGATACATTTTGCTTATCCAAAGGCTCACAAAGAATAAGTTCTATGAAAAATATATCTAAGAACAAGGTTGATAAGCCAATTTGTAATTTTACATCTATCAATTTGTCTTTCTTTGTAAATAACTGGACATACCAAATTAACTCAGAAACCTAAAATTAGAGACTTGTCTCAATTTTAGTTTGAATGAGTAAAGGAATATACCTGTAGTACACAGAAGAAAGTTGAAATTTCAGATTTTTGTCTACTCAATTCCTCATAATAAGTTAGAATACTAGAGTGGAAGTGAGAGAACTAGTTAATGTCATCAACTTATAGCTGACTTATTTTTTAGACTCTACAGGCTCTTTTCATTTTCAGTTATTTGGCATTCTTTTACCTTATAGCACATGTTCTTACCAATCTGGAGCCACAAGGAGGAGTCCAACATAAGAAAACAAAGGGATGGTTTTTAATTTTCTTTCTATCTCTTATTTCTTTTTTCCCTCCTCCCTTTCTCTATTGAGCTACAAGATAATCATTTCCAGAAGTGCTCTGAGATGCTTTTCTAAGTATGATTTGCCATTTCTAAAACGATGCAGTTAAAGGATAAATGCACTAGAACTAAGGTTGTCACAGTCATGGAGATTGAAATGGGCTTAAGAAAAAGTACCAATAAACGTGAAAAAACAGAAAGAAGGCCAGGCAAAGTGACATACACCTGTAATGCCAGCAATATGGAGGTGGAGGCAGGATGATTGTAAGTTTGAGGCCAGCCTGGGCTATACAGTGAGACCCTGAATCAAAAACCATTAAAAAAAAAGAAAGAAAAAGTTTATCTTTCATGTTGTGTGACTCTAAAGTGCTAACAGGTGATGCATGGCCTTATATTTCAGTCACAACCCTCTCTGTTCCTTGTACTATGGTTTGCTCACAACTTCATGACCCAGCATATATATCATTCATAAAAGTTTATCCAAGCATAAAAACATTTTGTGGAAGAATATGTAGAAAACAAGGAAGTTGGTAAATTAAAATTCAGCTGTCTTCCTACATGTAAATTTTTTCAGAGACGAGTAAGAGGACATCTCTAATTGGTATCCTCCTGGTGTTAATGGAACTTGAGAAGGGATAACCACTTGCATTTTGCCGATTGTAATTATTCTGCCTGATGTGATTACACAATCATGAGCATTGTCTCCTTATAAACATGAGGATTACACAGCAGTCAATAAGTGATCTCAATGGAGATGTCCAGTAAAAAGTAACAGAAAGAATGAAGGATTCTGTTATCGTTTCTGCTTAAGTTGCCATCCCAAAGCCCCATATTTATATTTTTTGTTTGGCATTAAAATAGATTCAATCAAATTGTTTCATATAATTCTGTTATTCTAAATACATAATGAAATATTAAGATCTTTCCATTGTAAAAAGTTCTCCCTCTATCATGTACCTTTTAATTTTGTTTTTCCACTCTGATCTTTAAAAATATCAGTTGCTCTTCTCCCTTAGGAATTGCTATAGATCATTACTATTTTCTCCCAATTCTTTTCTATTTTAAAATGAGTCTCTTCTGGCCTACTTAAGATGTAAATTTGGCTTCCAATCTATTTCTATGCCTGCCATGTAAATTCAGTACAGCAACTCAAATGGAGGAACTGAAAGTTTTAGAAAAGAATCAGAGCAGGAAAAGCCTTTTAAAGTTGGGTAGACTCTCCTTACTTTACTTATGGATATAAAAATGAAGTCACTCTATTTTTTCACCCCTCGAAACCATCTGGTAAAGAGAAAGACTCTTGACTACAAATTCAATCAGAGTTTTGTAATTAAATCTTTTAAAACTTGAAGTGGCCTCTGTGCAGGCAACAGAACAGCCTGGTTGGGGTTTAGGTTTCCAGGTTCAGCTTTCAGGCTCCTGCATTAAGTAAAATGTTTAAACTGGACACTGAGGTGCATACCTGTAATCCCAGCAACTCAGAAGGCCACAGCAGGAAGAGGATCACAAGTTTGAGGCCACCGGCAGCCTGCACAATTTAGCAAGATCTTGTCTCAAAATAAAATATGAAAAGGGGCCCTGGAGTGCAGCTTCATGGTAGAGTGCTTGCCTACTTAAGTGCATGTGCAAGGCCCTGGGTTCTACACCCCAATACTAGAATGGAAAAAGGTCAACTTATAAGACATTTGGGGAATAAAACTAGGAAATAAGCTGAACTTTGAATTCCACAAATAATAATTTCTAATAAATAGAAACTTGAAATATTTCAGAAAGAGTTAAACCAAAGGAATTTTCAACACATTGAAAATCATGAGCATCCCCCCATAATACCTTTGGTGTGTTGATAAGAATGAAGTTTCAATTGTGTTGTGTGTTGGTGCTATTTGTTTTGGTTTGTTTTTCTGTCACCTCTGGCAATGTTGTTGGTTGCAGTCCAGTAGTGTCAGACTCATAGCAACCCTAACAGGGTATTCAAGGGCTGATTGTTTCAGGATTGAGGTTTGCTTTGGGAGTGGATTGTCCCATCCTTCTCCTGATTTCGTGGTGCTAGGGATTGAACCTGGGTCTTCAGTGCACAGCAGCATTCTACCAACTAGGCTAAACCCCCTCTGGCAATAGGACCACAAATTCTGTCAGGATTCTATCTACTTTTTTTTTCCTTGGGAAAAACACATTTTCCTTACTTATTTACTTAGCTGTGTAATCAGATCTGTCTTATTCCACAAGAGTAGATAGAAAGGCAGTGTTGCCTCTAACCAATAAGCTCTGAGCATCAGGGTCTGCTGTGAAGCCTGATCAAGTGAGCCATCACGTTAGGGAGTGGAATGAACACCAGGGAATATACTCCCCCTACCACCAGAACAAAAGCACAGAGACACGTTCTAGTAAGCTTATCACTAGCCATGAAAAATCCTTACAAATAGATCATGGAGAGAGGTTTATGCCCTGTGCATATCCACCAGGAATCCTAAGAAAACCAGTTCTAACCTAGCCCTGCCCTACTGTCATCTAGACTCTCCAGCCAATGAGGAACCATCTATGAAGGACTCACCTTCAACCCTTAGGTTGCTGGCTCTGCCTTTCCAGCAGACCATTGTGTGATGCTTCTCAGAGTGTAATTTTTCTTGTCTCTCTTAATAAACTCACTCCTTTTTCTCTTTTGCCAATGGACTCCTGACTTGCACTTCACTGCCACTGTTTCTTGTTAAATTCTTCTTAACAAAGGGACAGGAACTGAGGATAATTTTCCAGCAACAATCATTTTTGTCCCTTCGCACATGGCATGGATTTGCCACATTTCTTGCCATAATATGTGTCATTTGTTTAAGCAACTTCAGTTCATTTCATTGCATCTTGTCTGACTTTTATGTTTTTCACCAACTAGAACAGTTTACCTTACCAGACGTAGAAACATTGGCATCTTAGTAAACAAAAAGAAAGACTTGAATAAACAAAAAGCTGTGATTAGGTTCTGACTCAGTGGTGGTTTGCATTCTTGAGGAAGATTACTAATATTTTTAAGAAATGATCCCTTAAGAAACTCCATAGATATTGCATCAAATTTATTCTTGTGTATATTTTCTGGATCCTCCCATTTCCCTTTCCTGTTATGTTTTTCCTAGTTTTGTTTAGGGTAACATGTTCTTATGGTTTTAGTGAATAAATCAAGAAATTCATAGAAATGTTTGAACTTTACAGAAGATGAAGATACTTTTAAAGTAAAAGGTTTTTTTCCACTTATTTAAGAAAACAAAAGACTTCAGAGAATGATCCATCTCTAAATCACAGGGTAGTTCTCTTAAAAATTGTTCATATTAAGGATTTCTTTGCTAGTATGTTCCACATATCACATGGGTACTAATAAAACATCCCCTGCCAAATGAACAGCTGTTATTGTTGGGTAGTTCATTGAAATGGAGAATTATGGCCAGCTGTAAAATGCATTTCAGGTACAGTGAGAGAAACTGGCAGCTGCTATTCTACTTGCTATAAATATTTTTAATTAAAAATTGCCTCCTGGTTCTCAATTTGCGTAATAGCAAAGACTTTTAGTTAGTTACTTTAGGGGTAGAGGGATACCTTTCTATTCACAAAGGACTTCTTAACTTTTCTATTAACAATAACTCTTAGCAATAATGCTGGCATCATGCTGCCTAATGAGAAAATGAAATGCACAATGAAACTCTCATTCTTTTATAGAACTGTATGCACCCAAGAGCTTCTAAGTTTTGTTTACTTTTAATACCTGCATTTCTAGATAAAAATTCCCAATTCTCCATCAGGAATGACAAACAGTAAAAGTTGTAAACAGAATTATCTTAAAAGCATCTAAATGGGAACAGCAATAGAAATAATGCATGTACACACATACTACTCCACACATTTTCTTCCTGAAATTCTGAACTTTTGGCTTATAGGACTCACCTACTTTTGGCAGTTCCCTTTCCTATAATCAAAAATTTGCTCTCAAAATGGATGAACTCTGGAGTTTAGTTCCCAGATCACTTCTGTGTGTGCTCCCCTTACATATGTCTAGCTCTTTTTGTGGTTTCAACCATGAGCTTTACACTAATGATGTAAAAATCTCCTTCTCTAGCCCTGCCTTCTCATCTGAGCACCACGCTTGTTTATTTGCATTCCCCTAGGCACTTAAACTCATTAGTTTCTCCACATCTGCTTCTCCTGTCTCCCTGTTGTTGTTGTTGTTGTTAGGTGCCATTGAGTCAGTATCTGACTCATAGCGACCCTCATAGGGTTTTCAATGGCTGTTTCCAGATTGCCTTGGGAGTGGATTGCCAGGCCCTTCTCCCATTTTTGGGTTCCTGGGAATTGAACTCGGGACCTTAGAGACTGCAGCGCAGCGCTCTGCCAACTGAGCTAAATCCCAGCCCCCCTGTCTCCCTAGTCTAAATTAATCTTAACTGTGTCCCCTATATCACTGAAGCCAAAGCCTTGGAGGCACCTGAGACTTCTCTTTAACTCTCACATTCTTGACTAAATCTAGTTAGTTTCCAAGCCTTAATGATTTTACTTCTTAAATATTTCTCAGTTCTGTCACCTCCACCTCCATCTCTATTACTAAACCCTTCAAGTTTGCTGCAAATATTCTTGCCTAGAATATTGTAACAGCTGACTCTAGATTCAGCTCTTATAATCTACACAAAATGAAATGTGACCATATTAATCTCTTGATTAACACATTTCAATAGCTTTCCAGCATCCCCAGGATAAAGTTTGAAGGTTTTAGCATGGAACACAAGGCCTTCCATGAACAGGCTGGAGCCTGTTTCTTACCACTCACCAATTCATACTCCAAGCTGAATGGTACTGGATTTTGGTAACTCAACACATACTATCCTTTGAAAATAGAGCTTAAATTTGACATTATGGTGAAATCTTCTGTAGGTATGCCATTCATACCCTCTGAGTATTGGTGAGATATTTCTCTAAGATTCTATGGCTCTTAATCATGTATGTTCAATGTAACATCTATGGAAGCCTATTATAATAATTTTTTACATGTTTATATCTCTGAGACATTCATTGATCAAGAACCATGTCTCATTTTTTCTCCTTTCTCCATTGACACTTAATTCCTTCATGATGTAAAAAGAAAGGAGTTCAAATAATAACATTATTAGATCAGTATTTTGGGGAATCTTAACAACATTAAATAGATAATTATGGAAATTATAATTTTAAAAAGCACCATTAGTTTTATTTAATGAGATGAATACTTTATTGAAGCTAGGAGATCTGTGTCCTTTATTTTCAAGTGGTGTTCAGCCAAATCTATTAATTGTCCTGTAAAATGATACATTGGAAGCATTTCTTCTTCATTTAATTAATTTTTCTCTCGTGACCTAAGATTTATGCTTCACATATCTTTATAAGATGAATAGTTGGTATCATGATTCATAAATATATCTGTTGTTACAACATAAATAACTTTTCAAATACATTTATTTACGAAGAATTTTTATTTGGGCCTAGTAGAGAAATCAAGACTTAGAGACAAATTTAAGGATCTGGATAAAGACATTAATAAGTACATGGTTGAGAATCTTCTTGCTTATAAAAGTTGTCTTAGTTGTTTGCATAACAGAAATATGAAAAATTGCACAAAAAGAATGATCCATGTATCCTAACTTTTTCAGTTTTCAAGAGATAATCAAACCTCCTGATTCTGTCACTAATGCAGATCAATCCACCATGGAACTCTTGTCACAAATAGATGCTCTCCAGAGAAATAGAGCCAATAGAACACACACACACACACACACACACACACACACACACACACACACACACACACTCATATATTCCACTAGGAAGATTAATGCTCTGTAAGAACTTGGCTAATAGAAAAAGACTATGAAATAAGTATATTTAATGTATTTAAGAGATAAAAGGACTAGAAACTAAGAATAAAAATGGAATGGTGAAAAGAAAATAGAAAAATATGAAAAAGAACCAAGTAAAACTTATAGACATTAAATAGGTTTACCTAACCCGAAGTTCAGAAAATTGTAACACAATGTCTTCAAGAATTTAATTCTGCCTGTTCTGCAGTGACAGAACATGAAGTCACTGTTTTATTCTTGTTAGCCCCAAGCATGCCTAGGGTAATTAGTGACATCTATTGGACTCACACTTCTTATCAGTTTACATTTTCATCTATAATTATATTTTGTGTCTATGGATAATGTGTGCCAGTGAAATACAGGCTAAAAGCTCTGAGAACAGCCCATTTTTGATCAATTCATTTTTTACGCGGCAAGTATTAATCTGTTGTTAATGAGGCACTTAGATTCTATTTGTAGAATTATTAGAAACACAAAATTAGCTTTTTGAGACTTCACAAAATCATTTTTTTGTTCTGGATCTTATTTTCCCTGCTTGAAAATGTTAATGTTAATAAATAATTCAATTGCTTAAATTCAATTGCCATACCACTGCTAACCATACTTGAACAAAACAAACAAAACTAATAAATAAATAACAAAGAAAACTCAGGCAATTTTATATCTTTTTATAATACCAATAATACTATAAACAAAAACAAGACCAGGGAGTTCAGAACTTAGCATACTGAGGCCCTTGGGCTTTCTGCTCTAAAATTAGTTCTTACATTTGAACCCTCAGAAATGTAATAAAGAGTTGCCTAACAGAATTCATTTCATCTTCCTTTATAGTGTTTGCTCAGTTTAATTAAGAAATGTTTATTATGTACCTACTGTGTGCCACTTATTGTGCTTAACATTGGGCAAAAATATTCCTTTCCTTCAAGGAGCTCCAAAGAATTCAAAGAGTACAGTCTTTGTATATGTGACCTAATCCCTTTATTTTGGTACTACAAGATCTAAGGAGAATAATTTAGGGATTTTGCTAATCTACTTGGTTACCTATGGGAGAAGGACTTGGCAACCCACTCCCAAGGCAATCCCGAAACAGCCATTGAAAGCCCTATGAGGGTCGCTGTGAGTCAGATACCAACTCGATGGCACCTAACAACAACAACAACAACTTGGTTACCTGTGGGAGAAAATCAAAGGATACAACCTTTTGAGGCAGCACCTTTAAGGCATGTGACCCTTCAAGTAAGAATCCTAGGAAAATACCACCCATCTTGGTACACATGCACAAACAAAAGGGGCCTTTGGGAAACAGTGTATAAGACCCTGTGAAGTATCACATGAACTTTCCAGGGTAGTTCCCACACAGATGAGTAGGATTCTGCAGTTGAGCTTCCCCATTGGCACTGTACGGATAATCAAAGACATAACTACTGTCTGCCCTTAGCCCCCAAGAAGTCCTGAAACAGTCCTTAGGAAGAAAGACCTTGACTATGCCATTGGGCTTAGGAACTTTGAATAGCTTTTCAGTACTGTATCAGTGGACAGGATCTTGTTGTTGTTAGGTGCTGTCTAGTTGATATCTGACCCCCAGCAACCCTACATACAAGAGACGAAAGTGTTGTTACAGCTTCTCTGCTATTCATAGGGTATTCAATGGCAGATTGTTTTCTGGGAGTGGGTTTCCAGGTCCTTCTCCCAAGCCTATAGCACCTTGTCTTCCCAGGTGGTCTCCCATCCAAGTACTAAGCAGGCCTGACCCTGCTTAATTTCTGAGATCTGACAGTATCGGTCACCACAGTGGTATGGCTACAGGCATTGGACAGGATCTTAGAATTCTAAGCCCACCTAATTTTATTTGAGAAAACTAATGCCCAAGAACCAAATCATTTGTCCCAGGACACTTAGATGTATATCACTTTGATGTCCTTTTCTTTTTTACTAAATGGAAGAAGTAGCAAATTCCTATAGTATTTTTCCATACTACCACGTAGCTGCTGCATATAACATTTGAGTGAAAATATTTGTTTAAAAACTGCCTTTTAGTTTAGTATCTACCTTCTCTTCTACACTGTAAGCTCATGTGCAGGTAGGAAATATGTCTGTTGAATCATTAAGTGGAGTATTTCTGAAACCTAGTACAATTTGGAATGTAAAGTAGCCACTACATATATTTTCTGGGATGAACAAATGAAAAACTACATGTTTCCAGAGATGATAACCAACATCTAATAGACTATTTTTTTTTCAAATCTTCAGTATCCAAGGCCATGGGAAATTGAGCAAAGAGCCAATTCTGTCTTAGATTAGGGAGGATTTTCCTACCTATCCCATTGCCCACTCTCTTAATACTTTCTTTCCCATAATTTAGGAGTACTTAAGCCCATCCTATTTGTGAATCTGTGAGTTAGGGGAAATAGAGATATTTTTAGTAAAATGTTCTATTATCTGAGAAGGCATTGATTACTTGACAGTGATATAAACCCAGAAATTCGGGGTGGGGGCTGAACCACACATACACTTTAAATGGAGAGCTAAAGAGATTATTATAGAGTCTGTTGTGCTAAATCCTAAGGGATCGTCATTGAGCCATTGGGGGTGGTATGGAACATATAACTGGTTTCCATATTCTCCTTCCCTACACCATATAACCAGCTGGAGCCCAGTGAGAAAAATGCTTTATTTTTTTGCCATATCTTTGGTGTCTGATGTTTATTTTCTGTTTGCAATGGGTTATTTCAGGGGAGATGGTCTCAGTGGTTTTATAGTTATAGAGATAATTTTCTAATTTCATCCCAAACAGAGATACTACTTAGGAACCAAGAGTCTCTGGAAGACTCTCAGACTACATAGATTGCCCAATCAGAAAGGCATGTGAGGATGTGGATGTCAGTCATTCATTACCCAAAGTAAGAATGCATTATAGAAAGAGGAATCATTTGTTCTCGCTATTTTTAAACCTATTTATAAATCCTTATGTTCACTGTAGGATGAGACATCACAAAGTTAGGACTCATGGCAGTTTTGAAAGATCAGACAGTTATTTTAGGATCTCTTTAGATTATAAACATCTATTCTACCCTGGGGTCTGTTCTCATTTGATTTTAGAAGCTAAGCAGGGTCAGGCCTGGTTAGTCCTTGGATAGGAGACAGCCTGAGAATATGGTGTGCTATATATCCTTGGGAACAGGACCTGGCAGCCCACTTCCAAAACAATCAGTCATTGAAAACCTAATAAGTAGCAGAGAAGCACTGATAGTAGTGGCAGGCATGGCACAGTGTCAGGTAATGTTTCATTCTATTGTACACAGGGTCAATATGAGTTGAAGTTGACAGCACCTAAGAACAATAGTGGTTAAAGAAGAAAAGGTTTGAATCTTCTTAGAGGCTAGTGTTCTACCACTTAAATCTATTAGCCTGTAAATTGAATATAATTATTATTATTTTCCTGTTAAGTTGCAGTCTAAATAAATGACTCTTGGTTTTAAGCTGATTGTCCTAACCATAATGTTGTAGTCATTCATTTTGAAACACTAGTTAATCACAGCCACAATGTGTTCTTATCATGCCAAAAATGTTCATGTTCTAAATATCATATGTCATTGAATTAAGTCTGATTCTGTATAAATAATTCCTTATGTAATTAGTCCACAGATATGTGATAAACAAAAATGACAAAAACTACTCAGTTGTATGATTTTTTTGTCTCTACCTTATTACTTTTCATTGAATTTTTTTCAAAATTACTGGGTTCATTTCAAGCAAGGACATATCATATATCTTCTTAATATTATGGGATTTTTTCAATGAGTTTTCCTAACAGACATTGATACAACAGTTCTTTTGACCTTATGTATATAGATTGTAAAATAAGTTTACTGTGCCTTTTCTTTGTCTGCCTACCTCTTTTTTCCTAATAAACTTCAAACACTACATTATTACTTTTAAACTAATACTATTTAGTATACAAAATGGTGATGCTTGACAAATTAGGATAGATGCTTAGCCATGGCTAGTTAATGCTGGCCAAATGTGAAATGTGTTATAGAAGAAAAGTAGAATTTGAAAAGTCACAATAAAAATGATAATGCATGCAAACTGAATTCTTGCTGAAGGCAAATAACTTCTGTGAAGGAAGAACTACATTTACTTACTTTTAGTTACATATAGGAACTGTTTTACATATATATGTATACACACACATATGTAGACACACACACACACACACACACACACACACACACACACACACACACAGAGTCCAGTGCTCTATCTATTATACCATAGAGCTACTTTCTATTTTTCTGCCTGTTGGCATATCACTAATGAGTCAGGTAGGGACCTTCCTAGAAAGATAATGATAATGCTATCACCTTACTCCCATCTCAGCTACAGTATCACTTGCTGAATTATCTTTTTGCTGTGGTTGATGTTATTTGTCTCCCCCATTAAGATGTAAGCATTGTGAGATCTGGAGCCTTATCTATCTCATTTCCCACACTATGCTCCATACTTAGATCTGTGCCTGATGCACAGTAGGCAATGCATCTATTCAACAAATATTTATTAAGCATGAATGAATTATTAAAGGAAAGAAAAAATAAGTGCTCTATTTTAACAGAGGTTTTATGAAGCTAAGATTTGTATCCTTTAAAGTAGAATTACCCTCTTCATTTTACCTAACTGCTACTTTTATTCCTCATCTTGTTTCTCTAAAAGAATCCTATGTTTCATTTAGGAATGGAAGTGTCAAGAGAAATATGGCTCTATTGTAAATATTGATAGGTGTTTAAAATATTTGTTTCTATGTAAAATACAACCCAGAACATAATAGGTTTAAGAATAACAAATACTTTTTGTGTGTGTGGTACTAACAGGTACCAGGGCCTTGTGAATGCTTTTGCAAAATGCTCTACTGCTGAGCTACACACCCAACCCACTACAAATACTTATTAATAGCTGTTTTTGCAATCTGGGCTGGGCAATTCTTCTGGTCCACATAGTGTCTACTGGAATTAAAATGTCTAAATTTTAAGATTGCTTCTTCACTCACTCATGTCCAGAACTCCAGCTATGATGTTTCTGTTTCTTCTTCCATATGGCTGGCTTCATCACAGTGGGGTGGTCTTGGGGTTCTAGCTTCTTACTCTGCAGCTATCTTCCAAAAGAGAAGAAACAGAAACTGCCAGTCCTTCTGTATCAGTCATGGTATTCTAGAGGAACAGAACCAGTAGAAACAGAAATAAATCCAGATAGATAGATAGATAGATAGATAGATAGATAGATAGATAGATAGTTGATGTTAGGTGCCATTGAGCCAGTATCTGACTCATAGCAATCCTGTATACAACAGGCGAAACAGTATTGCTACTGCTTTTCTGCTATTCATAGGGTTTTCAATGCCAGATTATTTTCTGGGAGTGGGTTGCCGGTTCTGTCTCCTGACCCTACAGCTCCTGGTGTTCCCAGGTGGTCTCCCATCCAAGTACTAACCAGGCCTGACCCTGCTTAGCTTCCAAGATCTGACAGGATTGGATGCCACAGCGGTAGCGCTGCAGGAAGATATATCCATATTTATATTTATCTATCTCTCTTTCTATATATATATATATATATATATATATATATATGTCTATATGTATAGATATATAGAGATATCTCTCTATATATATCTATATATGTATAGATATATGTATATGTATATCTATACATATATATGTGTGTGTGTGTGTGTGTATATATATATATATATATATATATATATATATATATATGGATAGATTTATTATATTAGCTTACATGATGGAGCAGGATATTTCCATATCTCTACCTATAGAGAGACTTCTGGCCACTCAGTCCAAGAACTGGAAACGTGAAGAATCTCTGATGCCAGGGTCTGGGAGCACCCTGGAAAGTTTGATGTTGAAGCCACATGGAAGCTGAGGAAACTTCCTGTGGGCAGTGGCAATGACAGAGAGAGGGTGTGGGGTGGGGGGGGGGCTGAGAAAAGGGGGAAGAGAGGAAGAGAGGAAAAAAGAAAGAGAAAGAGAGATGGATGCTCTGGAAGAGCTTTTAAGCCTGTTCCATGCATGAACTGGCTTCATTTCTACTCCTCACCTTCAGGGAAGATCTCTTCCTCAGTTAGGTTTGGACCTATCAGTCCTTTCTGGAAATACCCTCATGGACAAGTAGAGAGGTATGCTTCTCTTAATCTAATCAAGTTGACAGTGAAGGCGAACTATCACACCTCCCAAAGGCTTGCCCTGGAATAGCAGAGTCATATCCATAGCATTCTATTGGTGTAAGAAAGTCACAAGGCCTACCCAGATTTAAAGGGAACATAATTTGACTCAATTTCTTGGTGTGGGGAGTGGCAAGGAATATATACAAGAAGGAAAGTTACCACTGGTGGCTCTATTTGGGTATTATATACCATAAGAATGAGCTGGTTCTTCTTAGATTAACTGCCTGTCTACCAGGATGTGCTAATCAGGGCTGAGGAACAAAGCAGTGTTAGGAACACCTTCTCTGATCCTATCTTGATGCTATTGACATATTGACATGACTCCATTGCTTTGGTGTGGCAACTGCTCCAGCCAAGCCACTACTGTCAGACACCTACCTGTGTGTCCTAAAATATGACTAATTTCATTATAATAATACTTCAGCTTTATTAAACACCTGTCTTCTGAAAAATCAAATGAGATTCATGAAGACTTTTTCAGCAACCACCACAACATCACTGTTGAAAGCTTGAAGGAGGTAAAGGTGTATTCTCAAATAAAGAAGCTACAGTGAAGTGAAGCTCTAGGAAGTTTAACCAGGATCACTCAATTGGTAAGATAGAATGCAGGGAAAAAGCAATATGTGTGTGTATGTGTGTGTGAGCGGGGGGAGAAGAGAGATTGAAGTTCTCTGGGAAAGAAAAGAGAGTCATCAAAAAAAATTTTTTTTGTTTTTCTCTTCTAATTCCATATGGTTCCAGAAGTAACAAACATCCAGTGTTATCAGACTATGCGTTATCTGTAAAAAAGTCATTTAATGAATATAGCTGATATATCTTAAATCAGAATCAAATTTTTTTGTTGTTTTTGACAAGATACCATTATGTGTTGATAATCATAAGTGCCAAAGTTTTTTTGTGTAAATTAAATGTAGCACTTAATGTAAAAGTGGCTCATAATATGCACTCAGGGGCTGGGATTTAGCTCAGTGGGTAGAGCACTGCGCTACAGTCTCTGAGGCCCCGAGTTCAATTCCCAGCACCACAAAAATGGGAGAAGGGCCTGGCAATCCACTCCCAAGGCAAACCCGAAGCACTCAGCCATTGAAAACCCTATGAAGGTTGCTATGAGTTAGATACCGACTTGATGGCACCTAACAACAACAACAACAACAAATGAAAATCATGATTATCTTAGCATCATAAATTTTGTGGCCTTGAGAATATTAATATATTAATTGAAATAAAGGATTAAAAGAGACTTTGCTCTTTATGCTATAACTAGTAATTTTCAAAAACAACAGAATTGGTTAAGAGTTTGCTGGTTGATATATTTTTAAATGTTGCTGAGTTTGTGCAGTTAGACCTGGCCTGTGTGAGTAATGTCATTGGGGATTTGCCTCCTTGTGCGTAACTTAACAGAGCTGGACAAGATGATCTCTAGGTTTTTTTTTTGTTGTTGTTGTTGTTGTTGTTGTTGTTTTTGTTGTTGTTGTTTTATCATCATCATCTCCTCCTCCTCCTCTTCCACCTCCCCTCCTTCAATTTCTTCTGCCTTTCAATTCTTTATTCAAGCCATCATTTGTGGCCACTTGCCCTCTAGTGGCAAGAACCAGAGACAAATGTTCCTACTGAGAAAAAGTTTTATATCCATACCCCCATCAAACTCTGATACTTGTTTTGATGAAGTGCTTAGACTCACTTCAAATTTGTGTTAGTTATGTCTATTTAACCCCTCCCCCATTAGCAAAATAAAGGACAAACGTTTATATAGTTTCTGAGGGTGAGAAATTTGTGACTGGCTTAGGTGGGAGCTTATAGCTGAGGGGCCCTCAGAGGCTGCAGTCAAGGAGTAGCTAGGGCTGAAGCCACCTGGGAACTCAAATAGACCAGAAGATCTGCTTCCAAGCTCCAGAGCTGGGCTGTTGGCAGGAGGCTTTGCTTCTTTACCATGGCTACCTCTCCATGGAGCTGCTCACAATGTGGCAACTGGCTTCCCCACAGTGACTAATGGAGAGGAGGCATGGATGTTTTTATGACATTGTTGAGCTCCTAGGTCCAGTACCAAGCTTTGTAGGACACTAAATGTTCTTGTTTACTTAAATTACCTTAAGTTGATTTTCTATAACTTGCAAAGACGTCAGAGTAGTTCACATAGTGTACATAAGGTGAGACCCACACTTCTGAGACACTCCATCCGTGTTGCTTTAAGGTAAGGACCTTAATTTGATAGCTTGATTTTCTGGGGGTTATATGAAAAAGTGTTCATATATGTACTCAAGTATATGTGCTTTCATGATGACAGGTCTAGAGATATCACATTAAGAAAGGGACTGGTAAGCCAAAAGAGGTTAAAATCATTACTAGGTGATGAAATGTATTGTTAAAAACTTGAATTTTCACATCTCCCAGTGTCATGTCACTAGACTTTTTAAAGGGAGAATTTGAAACAATGAAGAGGCAATGTCAATATTTCACAAGCATCATAAAGTGACTTGTTTAAATATAAATCCATTAAATGTTTAAAATACTTTATGCAAAAATTTCATTTTGTTGCCAGCCATCTGCCGTTACCTTGATCTGATTAATTGGGAAGGCATATAGATTTAATAAAAGGCTAAAGTTTTGCTTTCCAGAAAGTTCAAATATTCCACCAGTGTTATGTATAGAAATAAAAGACTGGAGCTTGTTTATTCTATTTGCATAAAATAATAATTCTCAGCAGTACCAATATATTTCATATGCCACTGATTAAAACTTGAATATTCATATATGCATTAAAAAGCCTCTGTTGCTATGGTAGAACCTATTATTATGAAATGTATTCCAGCTTTCCTTTAGGGAGAAGAATATTATAACTGAAAATTAAGTCAAAGCTTTTGCTTATAAATGAGAACAATCATGAAGAGAAAGATGGAAGATTGTTCTGTAAATAGGAGAGGCTAGACTAGATTCCTAATGAAATATGAATGTTTTATTTGTCTGAAACCTGAAGGGACTAATATTCAAGCAGGAATGAGTGTCTTTAGACATCAAGCATCCACTGTATGTACAAGTCTCATTGTTCATTTGGCTAAATAGACAACAGAATTCCAGAATGATAGAGGCAGAGTTGAAAGAAATGGGGCAGGATTGCCTATCAAGTAGCCTAGAAGAATAATGAATAGCTGTCTGAAAGCTTTGGCTTTTGATATCAGGCAAGATCTTCCCTACATAGGTAAAAAAAAAATGGAAAATGACTGATTTCATGGCATTCGTGGTTAAGAGTAAGGCACTTACTGGCCCTTTGAAGTCAAATCATAGAAATCCAGGATACTTCCCAACCAGTCTTTCTCAATCTTGGTATATTTGACATTTTGGGCTGGACAATTCTTTTTTCGTTTGGTGTGGGATGCAAATTTGGGGGCACTACTCTATACTTATCTACAGCCGTACCATCTTGGCATCTGATCCCCATCTGATCTTGAAAGCTAAGCAGGGTGGGTCCTGGTTAGTCCTTTGATGGAGTCCACCTGGGAATACCAGGTGCTGTAGGCTTGGGAAAAGGAAGTAGCAACCCACTCCCAAAACAGTCAGCCATTGAAAATCCTATGAATAGTAGAGCAGCACTGACAATAGTGCCAGGCATGACTCAATTTTGGGGGAGTGTTTCATCTATTGTATGCAGGATCTCTATTAGTAGGACCCGACTTGACAGCCACAAACAACCACCACCACCCTATACCTAATGAATTATAAACAGAGTGTGGGCCATCCTCTCATGTGACTACAAGGTTATGCAAAGTTTGGCAAGTAGTAATATAAACACAATCCTCTCATTTTACAATTAATAAAATAGAGGTGGGCTATTCGCTTGCCCAAGATCAAACAGCTGAGTAACAGCCCAAATAGCATACTATATCTCATTAACCAGAGGGTTTGCTAAGTGTGGCTCATAAGAGGTGGATATCTTGTAGAGATATTTTATCTAGACACCAATCATGATCCTGACACATGAAACATCATGCTACACAATGGAAAACATTCAAAGGCTGACTGGAAATTTTCTCAAAGCTGGTCTCTCAGACTCTCAAGTTTCCTTAGTTTTCATGCAGAACACTTCACTTTTATTGACACTTTTTCTTGCTACAATAAGCCCATAATATAATTAGTTTATACTTAGCGTGCTTTATTGTGTTTTTCTTCTTGATTGTTATTATATATCTATTTGATTATGTAATCAATCACTTGGAGTTAGAGGAGGCCTTATTTTTACCACCTTAAGTATTACTACTATTGTTATTAATAAGTGTATGTTGATTTAAGATTTTAAACCTTACTGTGAGTTGAACTGGAATGAAAATAGCTTATGTATGTTAGAAGATAAACACCTACTGTTGTTGTTGTTAGGTGCCATCGAGTCGGTATCCGACTCATAGTGACCCTACATACAACAGGGGAAACACTATTGTCGGTGCTTCTCTGCTATCCCTATGGTTTTCAATGGCTGATTGTTTTTTTTTTGGGGGGGGGAGTGGGTTGCTGGGTCCTTCTCCCAAGCCTATAGCATGTGGTTTTCCCAAGCAGTCTCCCATCCAAGTACTAACCAGGCCCGACTCTGCTTTGCTTCTGAGATCTGACAGGATTGGATGACACAGGGCTATGGCTTCAGGCAAACACCTGTTAGCCTTTGTATTTGAGAAACCCTATCCAGATTGCTTGTTAGGTGCCATGGAGTCATAGCAACCCTCATAGGGTTTTCTATGGCTCATTGTTTCAGGGATGGGATTTTTGCTCAGTTGGTAGAGTGCCATTCTGCACTCCCTAAGGTTTGATGCACAGCACTGCAAAAATTGGAGAAGGACTTGGCAACTCACTCCCCCTCCAAACAATCCAGAAACAATCAGCCATTTAAAACCCTACAAGAGTTACTCTGAGTCAGACCCTACTGGGTCGCACCTTGAAACAACATCTAGATGACTTATTTTTTAAAAAAGTAACAAAAAGTAGATTATTATGCAAAAGTCATTTCTATCATTCACAAATGAGTATGGAAATATTGAAGGAAAAATAAGCCACATTTATTTGCCAAATTTTCTGCTTTCTTAAATATAAGATATAACATCCCCAGGGACATTGTTAAGTTATATCCTGGTTCCTTTCTTCTGTGCCCACCACATTCTGGTTACTGCAGGAATTCAAGTCTCTAATCCAAAGGAGAGTTGTGATGCCAATTTGTGTTTTTCACGGGAAAATGAATAAGCAGGTTAATAAGAGGTGCTAGAACACATCACTGACAGGAGGATGATAGCTACATGTGGTTCTAGATTGCTTAAGAAGCCAAAGAGGAAAGGCAAATCACAAGCAGGACAGACCTTGCTGCTGCTGCTGCAGCCCAGTGAGGAGTTTTTAGATTCTGGCTTAAGCCAATAAATCCTTTAGTTTTTCTTTCCTCCTTTAGTGTTATTTGTGCAATATATGAAAATAATCTTGCAGATTTAAATACATACAGATTTCCAAGGATGTTAAAATAAAATTCTATAAATTATAATTATTTACAATTGCATTGTTGTTTAATTGATATCCTTTGAAATGTTTCCCATACTGAGAGTCAACATTTTGATGACTATTTTTTCACAGTCTTCCTTATACAGGAGTACACAAACAGAAAGTTTTATAGAAATAGGCTCATATAATATATGCTGTTGTATCATGAGCATCTTTTTAAAGCCTTTTTAACCAATTTTCTCTTCTTTTCTCATTGCCTTCACTTCTAATTAGCCTGTATTGAAAGCTTAATATGTATCCTCCCAAATCTTTTTCCTTACATAATCATATACAAACACATATTCATATATTGTGCTGAGCGTGTAGAACAGATATAAGTATACAGGACAGTGTCATAAATATTATAGTTGCTCAATAAATGTTGAATGAATTAATAGTTTGCTCTGTGTGTGTGTGTGCGTGTGTGTTTATATGTTTTCCTGCATCTGGCTTTTATCACTTAGTACCTCTATGCAATCTCTCTATATAGATTTAATTAATTTTTATGAATAGTTGCATAATAGCTCATAGCTATGAGGGTAACATCCCTAATTGATAGTCAAGATGCTTTTACTTTTTTACCATTATAAACAATAGCCAAGACTTATTGAGTGTTTACAATATGCCAGTTTATTTTTTTAGCACTTTACATGTATTAAGTTACTGAGGTAAAGTTCTCTCTATTTTAGGAAATTGAGCAGGAATAGGTTAGAAATTTGTCTAAGGATATAAAGCCAGTAGGCCCAAACTAGTCAGTATGATTCCCAAGTACATTTCATTGAACTATTTCTATAAAAGCTAGTAATCAACACCATTATACAAACACTATTGGGCTGGGATTTAGCTCAGTTGGTAGAGCGCTGTGCTGCAGTCTCTGAGGTCCCGAGTTCAATTCCCAGCACCACAAAAATGGGAGAAGGACCTGGCAATCCACTCCTAGGGCAATCCCGAAAGTCAGCCATTGAAAACCCTATGAGGGTCGCTATGAGTCGGATACCGACTTGACAGCATGCAACAACAACATATTGGAATGGTGCTTTATATCTATTTGATAGTTTTCCTGGGGTGGATTACTGCAGAAAAATATGTGCATGTTTTATGTTTCCAGATTGCTTTGCAAAAATGGCAGTAATTGTATTTCCACTAGCAATGTATGATAATGTTCTTTCTTCTAATATATTTAAAGATATAAAGATATATTAGTCTTCAACTAATTATACGAGTCTCCTCCACCAGATAGAAGGCAATCTGCTTTACTCAGTGTTGGCTTGTTTAAATGTAAATCTTGTCCAAAAATACCCTTACAGAAACATCTAGAGTAATGTTTGACCAAATACCTAGGTGTCATGACTCAGATGATTTGACACATGAAATTAAACATCACAATTGCATATTAATATTTTTCCTTATTTCTATTGAAATGTTTATATCTTTTTTCACTTTGAATATTATTTATATTAATTCAGTAAACGTTGCACATATTTTCCCAATTTCATCACTGAATATAAACATTTAAAAATTTATATAAATTATTTATTTTATGGTCAATGAGTCACAGAGTCACTAAATTTAGATGAAGATGGATGCTATTGTTCTGATTATCACTTTTGAGTTTCTAGGCTTTTGAGTTGATCAGAAGAGATTATTTTAGTATTTGTTCAAAATCAGCTTATTCTTTCAACTCTAAAAATTTCTTGGAAGAAGTTGAAATGAGATTACCTGCCTTTTTCCTAAGAATGAAACCAAAAGCAAATAGTTCTGACATATGGAAACTACTGTTTAGAGGCTTTAAAAGTTCAAATATAACATTGTTTGGAATGTTTAGTTCTTTGAACTACTTGAATGAATTTCTATGAGGGTTGTTATGAGTCAGATCAGACTCTACAGCACCTAACAACAACAAACATACCATTACAATAAATCAGTTTGTGCATATAAACTTTTCTTCCAAAATTATTTAAAACATAGTCTAAGCAAATAGTTGAAACATTGTTCTCATTCAACTTACTTGTCAGTTTTAATCTTTACTTAGTATATGCATACTATTCTTTTTATATAAAGCCATGATGTTGAAATTCAGTAAATAAGTAACTGCCTTTAAGCACTAGAGGCTATTTTAAACCTGAAAAAAGCTATGAATGTGTATTGAGGAAAAGCTTCAGCCTCTCAAATTTATGTAAAGGGTTTTTTCCCATCCATTTATTTCTATATTATTATCATAACTACTAACATCAATCTAATCTCTTGATATATTTTTGCCTCATATAAAAAGTATTGTATATTTTATAACTTTATATAACCTTCAGTATATGTCATTGCTGTTGTTAGGTGCTGTCAAGTTGTGTCCAACTCATAGTGATCCTCATAGGGTTTTCAATGGCTGATTGTTTTGGGATTGCCTCAAGAGTGGATTGTTGTGTCCTTCTCCCATTTTTGTGGTACTGGGAATCGAACTTGGGATGTCAGAGACTGCAGAGTGGCGCTCTACCAACTGAGCTAAATCCCAGCCCACCTTCAGTATATAACTAACAATAATTAATATTTTCAAATTAATTTATGAATTTTTGGTGCTGTATTTATTTTTAATGGCTTTTATTACTCACACATAAAATTACTACTCCTAACTATGACACTAATTTGTATAGGATTATTGACTCTTGGAAAGCAAGGGACAGAAGTTTTTAAAAAATTCACTTAACTTCTTGCCATATGAACCCAGTGTTTGCATTATATTTAGTTGGTTGATTTGTTGCAGCCTAAAGGTTTTTGAGTTAGGTAAGAGAAAGAATCACTTAATAGTGGAATAATTTATTCTTGGGGTCTCATAAGTCTTTTCCTTTGGAAATCTGACAAGACAGTTTTGCTATGATGTCATCTGTAATTGTTGTTGTTAGGTGCCTTCAAGTCGGTATCTGACTCATAGCGACCCTCATAGGGTTTTCAATGGCTGATTGTTTCGGGATTGCCTTGGGAGTGGATTGCCAGGCCCTTCTCCCATTTTTGTGGTGCTGGGAATTGACCTCGGGACCTCAGAGACTGCAGCGCAGCGCTCTACCAACTGAGCTAAATCCCAGCCCATCGTCTGTAATATGGGGCCTATAAGCCAGAGGAACCTTAGCACTTAACTACTAATTTTCCATTTTTGTTTGTTTGTTTGTTTGTTTGTACTGAAAGTTAAATGCAGGGCCTCACCCATGCTAAGCAAGCTCTCTACCACTGAGCTGCACAGGTTCTTGTTACTGTGATCCTCCTGCCTCTGCCTCACAGTAGCTGGAATTAAAGATATGTGTCATAGTGCCTGGCCATTTATTCATGTTTTTACCCTCCTTTTAGTAATTATTTGAAGCCACATATGAATCTTCAAAAAGATGAAAGAAGCAAGCTGGGCACAGTGGCGCATGCCTTAATCCCAGCAGCTGGGGAGGTGGAGGCAGCAGGATAGCAAGTTCAAGACCAGAGGCAGGCTGCGTAATTTAGTGAGACCCTGTCTCAAGAAGTTAAAAAAAAGGGGGGCTGGGGGTGCAGCTCAGTGGTCCAGCACTTGCAAAGCATGTAAGTATGAGGCGCAGGGTTCAACCCCCTGTACCGGAAAAAAAAAAGATGAAAGAATAAGTTGATTTTAAATAAATATTTAAAAATCTACATAAGTCAACCTAGAAGACTAGAAACTCAAAGCAATTATCAAATGCATGGTGTCCACATGTACAAATATTTTTCATCTAAATTTCAGGAACTCTGTGACTGGCTGAACATAAATTATTCAAATTAATAATTCAAAATTTAGCTGGGCACAGTGGTGCCTGCCTGTAATCCCAGTGACTTGGGGGGCAGAGGCAAGAGGATGGCAAGTTCAAGACCAGAGGCAATCTGTGTAATTTAGTGAGACCCTGTCTCAAAAAGTAAAAAAAAATGGGCCGGGGGTGCAGCTCAGTCGTATAGCACTTATAAAGCATGCAAACATTAGGCCCTGGGTTCAACTCCCAGTACTGCAAAAAAATAATAATAATTTAAAATTTAAAGTGGTTATATGATGAGACATAACAGAAAAAAATTAAAGGATATAATTTGTTCATATGTATATGGACAAACTCTGAGTTCAGTACAGTATAGTAATTCAAAAAGTAGGTTTTCCCAATGGACTAACTAGGGGCCACAAATGAAAAATGAGTTTTAGTTGCCTATCCCTCCATCTCCATTAGATTCCCAAGACTCCTCAAATAACAGTAACAATGAAATGAACAAAATTAAAAATGTACATGGAAGTGAGGATAAAAAGCCCTGTAGAAGTTCTTGTTATAACATTAAGTCTTGTTTATACAGAGAACACTTCAAGGCTAAGTCTCTCTATTTCCATCTCCAGCCTGCCCCACCAAGCCTCCTTCCAACACCTGTGCAGCTCCTAATGTATAGTATGGAACTGATAATTATCATACTGCTTGGACTGTCTGACCTGTCACTCATTAGTGACTGAGCTACTTAAAATGAAGATAATAAAAACCTGCTTTATAGGGTTTCTGGGAACATCGAAGGAAGTATTCTTCACTTTATAAATTTTGCCTATTGTATGTGTTCTATTATTGGGCTGGTTTTGAGCAAATCATGAGAATAGAATGAAATCCATGTCATTCATAAAATACACAGGATAAAAGCAAAATTCTTTACATACTTATGTTGTCTTGGGGCTGGGATTTGGCTCAGTTGGTAGAGCGATGAGCTGCAGTCTCTGAGGTCCCGAGTTCAATTCCCAGCACCGCAAAAATGGCAGAAGGGCCTGGCAATCCACTCCCAAGACAATCCCGAAACAGTCAGCCATTGAAAACCCACCCTATGAGGGTCGCTATGAGTCGGATACTGACTCGACGGCATCTAACAACAACAACAATGTTGTCTTGGATCATATGTAATTAATCCTTTGTTTCATACATGAAAACCTTTATTTTTATAGAAGATACAACCGGACAGATTTCAGAAAAATATTCTCCATTTCATTAACACAAAGGAATTCACCAATCAAAAACTTTCCTTATGTGCACTGCAGAGAATTTTAGAAAGGGAAAGCAATAAGATCAATCATAGAAGTCTTGTATAAGAATTTTTAGATTTGTAGTTGTGATGAATCTTGCTATACACCTTGAAGTCATCCATATGTAATGTTGGTATAGATTGGAGTCAGTCATTTGGTGGAATTATTAGGTTAGTTGAAATATAGTTGTTGTTGTTTGGTGCCATCAAGTCATGTCTGACCCATAGTGACCTTCATAGGGTTTTCCATGGCTAATTGCTTGGGATTGTTTTGGGAGTGGGCTGCCACATCTTCCTTCCATTTTTCCGGTGCTGGGTATCAGATCAGGGCCTCAGAGAGTGCAAAGCAGCATGCTACCAATTGAACTAAACCCCAGTCCCCACTTATCCTCAATTTCTCTTTTATAGGTCCTAATTACTCAACCATGGCCCTCCTTTTAACTTATGGACAGAAGTTTAGTAGTAGATTAGTGCTGTCACAATGCCTATTGCATTTACCTTACTTCATTTCATGTAGGCATTCTATCGCCATCTCAATATGTGAGTACAGTATAACAAGATATTTTAAGAGAAAGAACATACACATTTACAAAACTTCTATGGCAGTGTATGTTACAATTGTTCTATTTGTTATTGTTAATTTCTTATTGTGCTCGTTTATAAATTAAGCATTATCATGTGTATGTATAGGAAAAATAGTATATATAGGGTTCAGGGCTGGAGTTTAGCTGAGTTGGTAGAGTGCCGCTCTATATTCTCTGCGGCCCGAGTTTGATCCCTCAGCACCACAAAAAACGGGACCTGGCAATCCATTCCCAAACAATCAGCTATTGAAACCCCTTGAGGGTCGCTATGAGTCTGACCTGACTTGATGTCTAACAACAACAACAACAACAACAACGAACGCTTAGCACGCATGTGGCCATCACAGAAATGTTTATTGAATGAATGAAGAATGACATCAAGTGTAATCCTGAGGCACTCTGTACCAAAACTCTGCAGTACCATTCTGGTTTATTCTTAGTTATTGTAGTTACGTGCAGTCGAGTCGGGTCCAACTCATAGCGACCCTCATAGGGTTTTCAATGGCTGATTGTTTCGGGATAGTTTTGGGAGCGGCTTGCCAGGTCCTTATTCTAAAAGGCCATCCAGAAAACCACGGATAACACCTCTTCCAACTTGCTCACACTGATAAACTACAATTCCCAGGATGCACCAGTCAAACCCCGCAACTGCAGTGCATCCTGGGAAAGTCGTCTCTGACCTCTTTATTGACACACCCCTCTCCCCAGGGGAAACGCGAGGTTTGTTCGCTGTCGTTCGGGATGTAGAGTATGTATGCACGGAAACGGCGCAGGTTTGCTCGTCTGAGTGCTGCGGAACTCATTTTGCATGTAAATATTTTAGCCGGTAGGATTTAAGAGCAGTTTCATTTCCGGTACCACCGGAAGCAGTTGGAAAATGGCGTCCTCCTCACTGAACAGTATCGCTACAACAGATGGAAAAAGTGAATTTCGCAAGCCGAAGCCAGAGAACCGAGGTGAGTTTGTGGGAGAACCGAAGCCAGGAGTTTGTGGATGTCGAATTACGGGCTGTTTTCTATTTCTTGGCTGCTTAGATAAAAGCCGCTTTTAGCCTGTTTTGTAGATGCCTTTGCCTACAATTGCTCGTGATTGGGGGTGTTGGCTAGGCTAGCTGAAACTACTGGCCAGTATGGTGCCCGCCACATGTTTCCAACACATTGTTTTAGGCAGAAGCCCCACAGTAAAACTGTTGTCGAATCTATGCCCGGTAAAAGGATGAGGATTAAGAAATTGGAGATGGCGCTGCAGAACATTACAGCACACCAGAGGCCAAAAGTCATTGAAAGATGAGTAGGATAAAGTGGAATAGGTAACCGCTGTGTGTAATGAGCGCTGATACATAGCGCTTGTGTAGTGAGACAAACAGTAATATGGGGAAGGAGCTATCTGGCATGTCCTCAGCTTTAGTTTGTCAGTCAGTAAAGAAATTTTGGAATACTTAATCATTACTCCTTTTTGTGAGATTACTAAAATATTAAACGACACAGGTCTTAGTCTTTAAATGCCCTAATTTTGAATTTGGGGTTCGTACTTAAGGCTCAGTTGGTAGAGTGCTTCTCTGAGGCCCTAGGTTCGATCCCTAACGTCGCAAAACTGGGAGAAGGACGTGGCAATGCACTCCCTTAAGCAATCCCGAAACAGCCCTTGTGAATAGCAGAGAATTACAGATATAGTGCCAAGCGTGGTGCAGTGTCGGAGAGTTTTTTGTTCTGAGGTGCATAGAGTCTCTATGAATCGGACCCATTTCTATGGCACCTAACAACAACAAAGTTTTGAATTGCTGTATTGAATTGTAGTCTGGTTTTACTCACCACCTTCAGTGTGAATAATAGGAAGAGCTACTAGAGAAATAGCCCCGGGAGTTGCTCAACCACTCTCTCAGGGAGTGTTAAAAATCTTGGACCTTCATTCTGTATGCATAGGAAAGATATTAAAGATTTATTTGTTGTTGCATTTTTTAAAAAATGTAAGTGTGTAACACACCTAGCAGGGACTATAGATAACAGTTAAAAGAGCAAAACCAACACTTGAAGAATTAGACCTTGGAATAGTAAATAGAATACAGGGTTACCATATTCCCAAAGTCCCAGATCCTATTCTGTTTTCTAGTACCTGAAATAACTATTCTGGATTGTTTCGAGCATTCTCTTACTTTCTTCATAGTGTTTACCACATAGTCAACAAAATGACTTAATTTTGCCTCATTTTGAATCTTGCTGGGATGGAAGCAGATTGTATGTTGCCTCCTTTGTCTTGCTTAGACTAGCTTTGATTATTCAAGCAGGGTGATGCTTGTAGGTGTGATTTTATTCTTTTCACCTTTATATGGTTTTTCCTTGTATGAAAATACCCCAATTTATATTTTCGTTTTACTGTTTATAGACATTTGGATTGTGCTCATTGGTTGCTATTATAAAAAATGCTGCTGTAAACATCTGTGCTTGTATTCTGTTAACATGTTTAAGGGTTTCTCTATGAATTTAGGATTGGAATCACTGAATTGCAGGGTACATGTACACTATGCTAACTTTCTGAGGGAGTTATGTAGTTTTGACTCCCACTAGCAGTGGGTGTGTGTTCTCATTGCTCTACAGCCACATTAATATTTATTATCCGAATTTTTAATTTCTGTCATTTTAGTAGGTATGAAATGGTATCTGGTTGTGGTTTTAACTCAAACTTTTCTGATTGCTGACTGATGAATTTGCACATCTTTACATGTTTTGGGGCTCTTTTTACTTCCTCTATTGTATGCCCTTTTTTATTTTTTTACTAGTATTTGTTTTTTGTTTTGGGGTTGAAGTTTGGGTAGCTTTTTTTCCTTATCAGTTGAGAGCAACTAAAGCATTTAAGTTTCATACAGACCTAGTCAAATATGCATCTTAAGTAATTACCATTGTAGAATTTTAGAGTTTTTTTTAATTGGAGAGTGAATGATGTATGAAGGCTATTTCTCTATAATTTGAACCAGAAATAGTAAAGTGGATGGGAGTAAAAGAAACAGAAAGCAAGTTTTACTTGACTCAGGGTTGGTTACATGGGCCTAAAGATGTGCTTTTCAGACTTTGTTGTTGCTGTTAGGTGCCTTCAAGTCATGTCTGACTCATAGCGACCCTTATAGGGTTTTCAATGGCTGATTTTTTTTTTTTTTTTTTTTTTCCGGGATTGCCTCAGGAGTGGATTGCCCCGTCCTTCTCCCGTTTTTGTGGTGCTGGGAATCGAACTCGGGACCTCAGAGTGCAGAGCTGTGCTCTACCAACTGAGCAAAATCCCAGCCCCTTTCAGACTTTAGGATGCTTAAAAAGCTCCTCATGAGATTATTAAAAAACACTGTTTCATTAGGTCTAGGGTGGATCCAAAGAATTGTGTTTCTAACAAACTTCCACTTAATTCTGATTGCTACAAGTTTATACGGGGCTGGGATTTAGCTCAGTTGGTAGAGTGCCGCTCTGCAGTCTCTGAGGTCCCGAGTTTGATTTCCAGCACCACAAAAATGGGAGAAGGACTTGGCAATCCCGAAACAACCTGCCATTGAAAACCCTATGAGCGTTGGACTTGACTCGACGGCACCTAACAACAACAACAACAACAACAACAACAACTTTATACATCCCATCTTTGAATAGAATTGAATTTAAGAGTATAGCCATTGGGTCTTAGGGATTACTAAATTCCAAGACCAGGAGGCTTAATAAATGATGCAAGAGATAATGTGTGGCCCTTTGTTGTTGTTGTTGTTAGGTGCCATCGAGTTGGTATCCGACTCCTAGAGACCCTCATAGGGATTTCAATGGCTAACTGTCTCAGGATTGCCTTGGGAGTGGATTGCCAGGTCCTTCTCCCATTTTTGTGGTGCTGGGAATTGAACTCGGGACCACAGAGACTGCAGCGCAGCATTGTACCAACTGAGCTAAATGTGTGGCCCTTATGGGACATTTTCTTTGAGTAAAAGGAGTCCTAGACTTAGTTAGGTTTCTATCCCTTTAGGTATGTTACTTAACCTTTTTGGACTGAATGTAGCTATAAAATGGGAGTGATAATACTGATTCTTCCTTCCTTTCACATTGCCATGAAAGGAATGTAGAAATAGGGAACTGCAGGCTCTTTGGAAAACCTGAAATACTGTACCAGTTATTTTTAACTGACTGTACGCTGGAATCAGCTTTTAGAAGTTGTACACACACACACACACACATACACACACACACACACACACACACACACACACACACACACCTGTGCGCAATCACATACATGCAGGAAAATCAGAAAGGTTACTAATGTTTAAAATAGTAATATAAACAAAATGACATTGGAATATTCACCTCTACCAGTGGTAATGCAATGGAAGTGTTTTAACTACCCACTATCTGCCAGGCATATGCTACGTAGTATGGATTCAAGGAGGAGGGTCCATGCTTTTAAAGAACTTTTTCTTATGTGTGAACTGCAGTATTTCCAGGTAATTTATGCAGTGTGTTAATGATAATGACAGAGGGATATTCTTTGGTTATTGAATAATATAAAAAGCAGGAAGGAGAAAATGCAAGGAGAGTATTGGGAAGCTTATGAGTATGTGCATATAATGTTCTCAAAGTGTCCAAAGACTGTTAAAATGCGATGTGTAAATTTTTTCCCTTCTGTAGATGAATCAGAACTCCTTACTGTTCCTGATGGTTGGAAGGAACCAACTTTTTCTAAAGAGGACAATCCCAGAGGACTCTTGGAGGAGAGCAGTTTTGCAACTCTGTTCCCAAAATATAGAGAGGCTTACTTGAAAGAGTGTTGGCCTTTGGTGCAGAAAGCCTTGAAGGAACATGTATGCATATTTTATACATTTCTATGAAATTTCTCTTGCTTACGCCTTTACTTTTAGTTAAAAATATGTGTGCTGTTGGATTTTGTTCTTAGAGGTGCCAGGGTAGCTGATGAATTTGGTTCCGCTGGTAGTTTAAACAGTCTAGGTAGCCTTTATTATAGTTTATTCAATTTTAACTTTGTGAATGGTACAGTATTTTGAAGAATTCACAAAGCTTTAATATTTTTGAGGTTTTGTGAACTGTCTAAAAATCACCTTTGAAGTTATCATCAATGTAATGACCAGTTTGAGCGAAGTCATGTTCTTGACTAATTGCTTAACTTTCATTTTAAATGAAAGATGTTAATGTGGCCAGCTTTCTCCTATTTGTTTCTCTTGCCATGTCCCTAGAACAGTGTGTTTGTTCGTGTTTTTCAAATTGAGGGTTGAAGCACCTTAGTGGATTGAGAAGTCAATTGAGTGTTTATAATGTAAGTAGCATTTTATGAAGCTGATGGTTCAGTTTTGTTCCTGTGTGTGTGTGTCCTAGATGTGATATAAAAAGTATTTCTAGCTGGATGTGGTCTGCGATCCCAGCTTCTTCAGGGAGGGAATTGATGGAATTTCAGAGATGACTTAAAAGCACAGAAATTAATAGTTAGGTTAGGATATGCTCTATAATTATCTAAAACCGAATTCATTTTTTAGATAACTGCTTTTTTGGTCTTCCTTCTTTTTATAGCATGTTAATGCAACCCTGGACTTGATTGAAGGCAGCATGACAGTTTGTACCACAAAGAAGACTTTTGATCCATATATCATCATTAGGGCCAGAGACCTAATAAAACTATTAGCAAGAAGTGTTTCATTTGAACAGGTAAATCTAGAATTACAGAGACTTTGGTGTATTTGCATCAACATTAGATAACTTATAACACTGTATCTTTCCCTCCCTTCCTTCCAACCTCCCTCTTTTTTACCCTCTATTGAGTTATCATGTTTGTACTTAGATATCATTAGCTTGGGCTTGGAAAACAAAAGTAATTTTGAAGAATATTGATGCATTTTTATTTTTCCCAAAGGCAGTACGAATTCTTCAGGATGATGTTGCATGTGACATCATTAAAATAGGTTCTTTAGTAAGAAATAAAGAAAGATTTGTAAAAAGAAGACAGCGGCTTATTGGTCCCAAAGGATCCACATTGAAGGTAGTTTTTGTCAGTGGAAAACTTGAGTGTCTTTCCTTGTCATTTTTCAGTGTATTGAATTTCAACTTACTGTTCTTTTGGTATAGGCATTGGAACTCTTAACAAACTGTTACATTATGGTTCAGGGAAATACAGTTTCAGCCATTGGACCTTTTAGTGGATTAAAGGAGGTGAGAATTGTTATCTTCTATTTGTTTTCAACAAATAACTATTTGGTAATAATAGTTTATTTGACAATAGTTTTATAATCATTGTACATTTTTCAAATGTGATTTGATTTCCCATTAGTACATATTTTGTATGTCATATAAATTGAGGTAATCTTCACTCTGGGACCCTTACATATTTTGGCCAGCCTTTGGCGACTGTGGAGATGCACATTTCTGAGTTAGGTCTGTGTACCATCATTCCTCCCACTATAAAATTTAAATGGGTATTTCAGATCTTACTTGGTAGCATATAAGAGAAACTTGGTGCTCTTAACATACGCTCAAGTGATTGGAAAATTGGGCAGAGATCTCATTATTTGCAAAACTATATATAGCCAGTAGAGGTCAGACTCTGAAAACGTTTTTCCTCCAAGAAACATTTTTTATTTGAATTTTACTATATTAATGTTTTCATGAACATTTTCTTTAATTTGTCAAATGTTATGAGAAAATCTGTGGAGCAAATACTGTTCCTGTTAGCTCTTTTTGATGCTGTTATTACCATATATTCTCAAATTTAATCTGTACCCTATCAGTAGGGTTCAGAGCTCTCCACTTTGAATCCAATCTGCATGTGATTCTACGCTACAGCTGATTTTGTAGCCCTCTAAAACTGTTGAAAGAATGCAGATTACTGAGAATATATGGCATTTGGGTCTAGTTGTGCAGTTTTGCTTCTTCCTAAGCCTTTAATAATTCTGTTGGCCCTCTTTCTCATAAATTGTCTGCCCTTTTTCTTGGGGCAATGATAACTTAAATATATTGAACACTTTATATTTTTACAAAGTCTTTAAAATATCTTATTTAATTCTGACAGTAGATCTGAGATATAGAATCTTATCCTCATCTTACAAATGAAAAATCTAGAACAAGAAAATTATTTGACCAGGATTTGGGCCCTCATTTTCTAACTCTAAATTCCATTCTCTTCCCCGTTAGTCACTAGTTCTGTGAATCATATTTCAGCAGTAACAGAGAAACTTCATTGTATTTAAAGGAGCTTGACTGCTGTTGTGAAAGATCTGGAAGATACTCAGAGCAATTGAAGAAATTACAATCAATTTGGTGGTCATTGGCTAATTGATGGGATTTTTTTGTAATATATTAATTCTCTTTTATCCAGTTCATTAAAATCTTTACACATGACTAATTCATTTTTTCTTTGCAAATCTCAGGTTCGAAAAGTAGTCTTAGATACCATGAAGAATATTCATCCTATTTATAACATTAAAGTGAGTATTCTTTGTATATCACTATACCAATGATTGTCAGACTTTAGTTACAAAATGGTTTTTTGAAATTAAATGTATTTATTAAAGCCTATTATACAAACAGACAAAACAGAGCTATTTTGGGTGAATTGGCAGTAGAATTCATCCTACTCTACTCTTGTCTTTCTTTGGGACATATGTCTCCAGTGTAAAAACTATTGGAAGATATTATTTATTATATAGTTCTAATACAATGAAAACAAGCCTTATAGAATTTATTATAGATGATCTCAATTTTTTTTTTTTTTTTTTTAGATTATGAAACCATATCCTATATTTAGGGATGTAATCTTTGGGGCTAGACACGGTAGTGCACACCTATAATCCCAGTTACACAGGAGGTGGAGGCAGGAGGATCGTAGGTTTGAGGCCAGAGACAGCTTGCATGATTAAACAAGACCCTGTTCCAAGATAAAAAGTATAAAATGGGCTAGGGGCACAGCTCAGTTGTAGATCATTTGCAAAAACATGTGTGAAGCCCTAGATTCAACCCCCAGTACCAGAAAAAGAAAAGGAAAGAAAAGAAAAAAGACATGATCTTTGAGGATTATATCTATTTCTATTAAATAAAATCTGGAATATCTCAAATTACATTAAAACTTCCTTATAATTAAGAACTCAAATTGTAGCTCCTTCAAGAGAGATATATTATATATCCCTGTGTGTACAAAATTTGTGATTGTTCTTACAAATATAGCCATGGCATAATGAGCTCTTTATGATGGGTATTTATTGAGCAATCCACCTAACTTTGTTGAAGTTAAGTTGCAAAGTTACTTAGGTTCAAAGTGATTTTGAGTCACAGTGGGGTGTTACAGATAAAAAAGAAGCTAGTTGAGCATTCTGGTGTTTGATTGACATCCTCTTATGTTCCAATGTGTATAAAATTCAAATGGAGTAGGGGAAATTTGAGGGTAGAGTTGTGTTTTCCTTATCATTAGACCTTTTACTTTTGTATTTCCTTGTGGTATCTCCATGGATACTGAAAGCATCCTTCTTGTGGGGAACATCAGCTGAGTAGGAATGGAATCCTCCTATTATTAACTTAAATTGTAGTAAAGATTTTAATGAAATAATAGTTGAAAAGCTGAGTTAGTTTCATTTTCATCTCATTTTAATTTAGTGATTCTTCATTTCTTAATCTAAATTTCAAATGGTTTTCTGATACTTGGCTTATTGGGCATGTTTAAGATAACATCTTTTTTTATTTTTATTTTTGCAGTACTAGGTGTTTTGGGCCCAGGGCCTCACACATGCTAGACAAGTGCTCTACCACTGAGCTGCACCCTAGCCCCATTTTTATTTGAGACAGGGTCTCACTAAGTTGCTTAGGCTACCTCTGGCCTCAAACTTACGATCCTCCTGCCTCCTACATTGTTGGAATTACAGGAATATACCACCGTACATGGCTAAGATGACGTACTTTTTATTAGTGTAATTGCTTAATTTCCCTGAAGAGACAAAGAACTATCTCTTACTCTTTAAATTATAGGTATATAAGCAATATGTATAATAACTTCATTTAACAAATGTATGAATTTTGAAATTAAAAATTTTTACTTTATTTATGTATTTACAACTAAAGACCTTAATGATCAAACGAGAATTGGCAAAAGATTCTGAGTTACGATCACAAAGTTGGGAAAGATTTTTGCCACAGTTCAAACATAAAAATGTGAATAAACGTAAGGAACCAAAGAAGAAAACTGTTAAGAAGGAATACACACCTTTCCCACCACCACAGCCAGAAAGTCAGGTTAGTATTAAACGTTAAACTTCATATGAAAGGGAAACAGTTTTAATCGATTTTGAAGTTTGTAAGAAACTTCATTGAGGGTCATTTAGGTGGAGAGAAAGGGAGTGTGTGTGTGTGTGTCTTTCTGTGTGTAGAAATATAAGAAACTGAAGGTAAGTGTAAATAGGCATATTTCGAGCTAAGGGGGTGGGGACTGGGGTCTTCATATTGTAAACGTAAACTATGTCAATGTGGTTGGTGTCTGTTGTGTCCCTATGGCCACAGTAAATGTCAGATTGAAAAACATTCAGTAATTTAGCCCAGTGGTATTCTTTTTTGCTCTAGCAACATGTTATTTGTGACCATGGGTTATATGATTTTAGAAATATTCTAATATCCATCTTTTTTCTAAGTTATGAATTCCTTCCATTTTGTCAGCTGTCTTCTGGTTCATTTCCTTTCCAACTGTGGCAAGAATTTCCTTTTCTTTCTTGGCCATGTCTGTTGTCCTTCATGCCCTCTTTTTCCTTTTATCACATCTTCTTAGCAAAACTCTATAAAGCATGGAGCAGTCCAAAAACTTTATCATAATTTGTCTAAAAAACTAACCTGGAGAAAGTCCTACTTTTGGATTAAATCCACTGAAAATGTTTCCAGCATCAGATAGGACCTCTATTCTCTGACAGCTCTATGGCTTCTTTCAGTACTCTTTTACTCCTAGCAGCTGACATTGCATTTTACTTTTCTGAAGTATTTGAGAACATCAGAAAAGAACTTCAATTTTGTTTTCTCTCACCTATAATTTTTTTTCCATCTGCATCATTCCTTTCTGCCTATTTGAATTCCATCTGTACCTATCTATAATCTTGCTTCATTTTTCCTCCTTTGCCTCTATCTTAAAATCCTCCATCTTTACTGGTTCTTTTCTGCTCAGAACGTAAATCCTTCATTTTCTGTCTACCATCTTTTCTACTTCACAGCCCTGTGCTACTAAACATTGCTTCCATAGCATCTGCCTGCTTCTTATGGCCTTGTCCTATAGTTAGTTAGTGGTTTATCTGTTGTCTATACCTATGCAAACTTCTTTTTAATTTTTTTCTATTAACATATATTAATTGTACATATTAGGATCATTGTGATACTTGCATACATGCATTCCAATGAACTCCAGCCTCTTGTTTTCCTGCCTTCATGCCCCCTTCCACCTCTCTAGTAATCACTATTCTACTTGCAAGTTAACTTTTTTCTTTTTCTTTCTTTCCTTCCTTCTTTCTTTCTTTCTTTCTTTTTTTAATCTTTGACACATGAGAGAGAATATGTACCCATCTCTCTATCTGGCTATGTCACTTATAGTGTTCTGCAACTACATTCATTTTGCTGAGGATGACAGGATTTCATACTTTTCTGGATGACTAATAATCCATTGTATATCATATTTTCTCTATCTGTTGATGGGCACCTAGGGTGGTTCCATCTTAGCTATTGTGATTAGTGCCACAATACATCCATATGTAAGTATCTCTTTGGTATGCTGATTTCATTTCCTTTGGATATATATCTGGAAGTGGCAGAGCTGGATTACATGTTAGCTCTATTTTTAGTTTTTGAGGAACCTCCATACTGTTCTCCACAATGACTGCGTTAATTTACGTTCTCAACAATAGTGTATGAGAGTTCCTTTTTCTCCACATCTTCACCAATATTTGTTTTTTGTTTTTATGATAGCCATTCTAATTGGCTGAGGGGTATCTCATTGTACTTTTGATTTGCATATCTCTGATGACTAATGATATTGAGCATTTCTTCATATATTTATTGGCTATACATATTTCTTCTTTTGAGAAGTATCTGTTCAGATCATTTGCCCACTTGGATATTGGATTCCTTCTGAAGTTTTTCGAGTTCCTTATATATTGTAGATGTTAACCAGACTAAGTTGTGAAATTATTTTTCCCATTCTGTAGGTCGTCTCTTCACTCTATTTGATTGGTTTATTTACTACACAGAAAGTTTTTAGTTTGATATATGTCAATTTGACCATTTTTTGCTTTTGTTTCTTGTGCTTTTGGTGTCCTAAGCAGAAAGTCATTGCCTAGACCAGTATCTTGACGTGTTTCCTCTATGTTTTCCTGAAAGTGTCAGTTTCAGGTCTTACATTTGGGTATTTGATCCACCTTGAGTTGATTCTTGCACAGAGTGAGATAAAAGGGTCAAGTTTCAATATTTTGCATTCAGTTTTCCCAGCACTTTTTATTGAAGAAACCATTTCCTCCAGTGTTTGATTTTGGTGTCTTTGTTGAGACTCAGTTGGCTATACATATATGGGTTTATTTCTGGTTTATTTCTAGAATCTATTCTGTTCCATTGGTCTGTGTCAGTTTTTATGCCAATACCCTGCCTTTTTGGCTACTATGGCTCTGCATGTCTTAGAATTAAGTATCATAAAGCCTCCACTTTTTTCTTTTTCCTTAAAATTGCTTTGGTTCTTTGGTATCTTTTGTGCTTCCATATGAATTTTAGGAGTTTTTTTAGTTCTTTGAAGAATATCATTGGTATTTTGATGGTGATTCCATTAAATCTGTAGATCACCTTGGGTAGTATGGACATTTTAGCAATATTCTTCCAATTCATAAAAATCAGAAGTCTTTCCATCTTTTTTGTGTCTTCAGTTTCTTTCATCAATGTTTTGTCATTTTCATTGTAGAGGTCTGGTTAAGTTTCTTCCTCGATATTTTATTTATCTGTTTTATTTTATGTGACGATTGTGAATGAGATTGCTCACATGGTTTCTTATTTGGCAAATTTGTCATTGGTGTATAGAAAAGTTACTGATTTTTGTGTGTTGATTTTGTATCCCATGACTTCACTGAGTTCATTCATCAGTTCTAATAGTGTTCTGGTAGAGTGCTTATGCTTTTCTAATAAAGAGTCAGACCATCTGCAAACAGATAATTTGACTTTCTCCATTGCTATTCATATGCTTTTTATTTCTATCTCTTGCCTAACTGCTGTAGCTAAAACTTCTGGTAGTATGTTGAATGAGAGGACTGAGAGTGGGCATCTTTGTTTTGTTCCCTATCTTAAAAGAACTATCTTAAAGCTTTTCCACATTCAGTATAATATTGGCTGTGGACCTTTCACATATAGCCTTTATTATGAGGAGGTATGATGTTTCTATACCCAGTTTGTCCAGGGCTTTTGTCATGAACAATGTTGAATTTTATCAAAAGATCTTTGCATCTCTTGAAATGGTTATATGAATTTTATCCTTCATTCTGTTTTGATGTATTACATTTGTTGATTTGTTAATGTTGAATTGTCCTTGCAACTCTGGGAGGAAACTACTTTAATCATAGTGAATGATTTTTTATATGTGCTGTTGAATTTGATTTGCTAGTACTTTGAGGGGAATTTTTATATCTATGGTTTTTAGTGATGTTGATCTATAGTTTTCTTTTTTGTTGTAGCTTTGTTTGGTATTGGTAACAGGGTAATCCTAGATCATAGAATGAGTTAGGAAGGCTCCCTGTTTCACAATTACTTGAAATAGTTTGAGAAGAATTATCATTAGTTCTCTAAAAATTCACCTGGCCCTGAGCTTTTCTTTGTTGGAGGACTTTATTACTGTTCCATTTTCATTATTTGTTATTGATCTGTTCAGGTTTTTTATATTCTCTTGGTTCAGTTTTGTTAGAACATTTGTGTCCAGAAATTTGGACATTTTTCCCAGATTTTCCAATTTGTTAGCATGTAGTACTTCGATAGTAATCCATAATGATCCTTTGTATTTGTATGATATTCGTTGTAATGTCTCCTGCATCATCTCACATTGAATTTTTTGGATCTTATCTCTTTTCTTTGGTGAGTCCAGTTAAAGATTTGTTAATTTGGTTATCTTTTCAAAGAGCCAAGTTTTTATTTCATTGTTGTATTGTTTTTTAATCCCTCTTTACTTCTGCTATGTCCTTTATTCTTCCTTTCTTTCCATTAATTTTGGGTTTGATTTGTTCTTGCTTTTTTCATTTATCTTGAGTTTTTAAATTTCTCTTCTGATTTCCTCAGGGATCCACTGTTCATTCAACAGTGTATCATTGTTTAGCACTGTGGCACTTGCCTATAAACCCAGTGACTCACAAGACTGAGGCAGAAGGATCACAAGTTTTAGGCCAGAGGCAGCCTGCATAACTTAGTGAGACCCTGATTCAAAACATAGAAATTGGGCTGGTGGAGCAGCCTGGTGGTAGAGCACTTGCAGAGTATGTGTTCATCCCCCAAGTCCAAAAAAAAAAAAAAGAAAAAAGAAAAGAAAATTTGTTTTGTGGTCTAATATCTGATTTATTCTGGAGAAAGTTTCATAGACTGATGAAAAGAACATTTCTTTTACAGCTGTTGTGTGGAATATTTGGTAAATGTTGGATAAGGCCATTTGATATATAGTATGGGTTAATAATTGTTTCATTGTTGACTGTCCATTGATAAAAGTTGGGTATTGGTTGAACATGGTGGGGCTTACCTCTAATCTAGCACTTAGGAGGCTGAGGTAGTAGGATCAAAGCCAGCCTGATCTACATAGTGAAACCCATCTCAAAAAAATAAAAGAAAGCTGAATGCTATGGCATATGCCTGTAATCTTGACAACTAAGGAGGCTGAGGCAGGAAGATCATGAGTTCAAGGCCAGAGGCAGCCCACAGAACTTGGTGGGACCTTGTCTGAGAATAAAAAAATAAAAAGGGTGCTGAGGAGCAGCTTAGTGATAAAGCACTTGCTTAGCATGTGCCAGGACCTGGGTTCAACTCCCACTACAAGGAAAGAGAAAGTTAAGTATTGCAGTCCTCCACTACTATTTTATTAGAGGCTATCTCTCCTTTTATGTCTAGTAATGCTAATTTTATAAAATTGACGGCTGTGACATGTGCATAGAGATTTACAGTCCTATCATGTTCATTGTCAGCAGCCATAGCCCTGTGGCATCCAATCCTGTCAGATCCAGGAAGCTAAGCAGGGTCAGGCCTGGTTAGTACTTGGATGGGAGACTGCTTGGGAACACCAGGTACCGGAGGCTTGGGAGATGGACCTGGCAACCCTCTCCCAAAAACCAATCTGCCATTGAAAACCCTATGAATAGCAGAGAAGCACTGACAATAGTGTTTTGCCTGTTGTACATAGGGTCGCTATGAGTCGGATACCAGCACCTAACAGCAACAGCCACATCATGTTCATTGGATCTCATTCATTACAGTAACCTTATTCTTATAGTTTTTGTGTTAGAATATTTTGCATATATAGCTACCTGTTTTCGCTCAAGGTTTTCATTTGTTTGGAGTATCATTTTCCATCCTTTCAGTCTATGTGTGTCTTTAAGGTGAGGTGAGTTGTGTGTTGGCAGAATATTGCTAGGTCTTGTTTTCTTATCCATTCAGCCAGTCTCTGTTAATTGGAAAATTTAGTCCATTTACATTAAAAATATTATTTATGGACAAGGACTTATACCTGTCATTTTGTTTCTTTTTCTTTTGCCTGTTTGTAATTTGATGGTTCACTATGTTAATAATCTTTGATGATTTTTATTTTTTGTGCATCTACTCTTTGTGTGAAGTTTGTACTTTCACATGCTTTGATGATGATAGTTATCTTTTGCTTCTTCTTTTTATTTTTTTTCCCCAGTACTGGGGTTATTGAACCCATGGCCTTGTGCATATGAGGCAAGTACTGTACCACTGAGCTGCACCTCTATACCCTTTTTTATTTTGAGACAGGATTTTACTGAACTGCACAAGCTCCCTCTGGTCTCAAACTTTGCAATCCTCCTGTCTTAGTCTACTGAGTTGCTGAGATTACAGGTATATATCATAGTGCTTAGCTTTTCTTTCACTTCTGAATGTAGGGCTCCCTTAAGTGTCTTTTGTAAGGCTTTTTCTCATGATTATAAAAATCCCTCTGTTTTTGCTTGTCTTTAAAGGTCTTTATTTCTCCTTTATTTCTGAAGGATAACCTTGCTACATATAGTGTCCTTGGTTGGCAGTTATTTTCTTTCAAGACTAGGAATATGTCCACCTATTCCTTCCTGGCCTGAAGGATTTCTGCTGAGAAATGTACCAATAGTCTAATAGAGCAACCCTTAAATGTGACTTGATGCTCTTTCCTGCACATTTAGGAATTATTTGCCTTGCACTTTTGCCATTTTGATAATAATATGCTATAGTGATGATCTTTTGGTTATGTTTGGGGCCCTGGTGGCTCCTGTACATGGATGTCTATATCTTCTCGAAGATTAGGAAAGTTTCTATTACTCTGTCATTGAATAGGTTTTCTGTTCTCTTAAACTTTTTCTCTTTGCCTTTGGAAATAGTGAAAATGCAGATGGATGTTTGTTCTGTCGTGTCCTAAAGATATTGAATGCTTTCTCTTTCTCTCTCTCTCTCTCTCGTTTTTCTTCCCTTACTGGGCTATTTCAAAAGGCTTGTCTTCAATTTCAGATATTCTTTCTTCTGGTTGATTTAGTCCATTATTGAGGCTTTCAGTGTGGAATTTTTGGTTTGTCCTTTTTTTTTTAATGGTACTTAGGGGTTGAACCCAGGGCCTTGTGCATACTTTGCAAGCACTCTACCATGAGCTGCAATGTCAGACCTTTGGTTGATTGGTTTTTTGTTTTTGTTTTTTTTATCTTGAGACAAGGTCTTACAAAGTTACACAGGCTACCTCTGGCCTTGAGCTTGCAGTCCTCCTGCCTCTGCCTCCCGAGTTGCTGGTATTACAGGTGGGTGCCACTGTGCTTGGCCCAATGATGATAGGAATATCCAAGAATGTAGGTGCCTTGAGACCACTCAGTCCCTAAACTCTGAATCTGTGTGTGTGTGTGTGTGTGTGTGTGTGTGTGTGGCACGCAGTACTTGGAACTTGAGGGTTGAACCACTCAGGGCCTCCTCTTGCATACTGTACTACTATGCTGCACCCTCAGCCCATTTTATATTTTTTATCTTGAGATAGGGTTTTCCTAAGTTATCCAGGCTGCCTTGGGCCTCAAATTTATGATCCTCCAGCCTCTTCCTCCCAAGTCACTGGAATTACAGGTGTGAGCCACCACACCTGGTCAAAAACCCTTTCTGTTGAATTTCTCATTTATATCCTGCCTTGTCTTTCTACCATATGCTTGTGTGTGTTCTCTTGGATATCATTGAGCTTTTTTAATAATCATTCTTTTGAGTACCCTGCATTTCATCCATATCAGTTTCTTTTATAGCTGCTGTTATAGAGTTATATTCTTTTAGAAGCTGTATGTTACCTTGTTTTCTAGTGCACTGTTGATTCTAGCTCTCTTACTACCAGGGGCCTCAGGCATTGGTGGCCCTAACAGTGGTGAGGGGCTTGATGCACTTCTCATTTGACTAGTTAGTGGTGCTGGCTCAGAGGCTGCAGAGGGAAAGGTAATGGTGGGGACGATGGTACTCACTGTCTGACACTCACACCTAGTCCAGGCAGTGCATGGTCAGTCAATACATGGAGGTGGGGCCACAGCAGGTACCATGATGTTCCTCTCTACTCCAGTGGCAGTGCATTTCTGGGAGGAGCACTGTTCCAGGAGTCCAGAAGTTTCCTCTTGGCTCTCTTTTGCCATGTATGGCTGGGAGTGGTACAGTAGTAGAGCCATGGGATTGCTCAAGGGCCCCTCAGCATGCCCTTGTCAGTAGGGCAGCAGGGACCATCGTGTTCCCTGTCTGCCCTGTCAGTAAAAGGTGCCCGAGTGCAGCAGTGGGTAGCAGTGGCAGGAACTGCCCATGTGCCTGCCTTCAGTCCTGGCATTGGTATAAATCCATACTTAGCTAGCCACACCCTTTGTCTCATAGGGCAAGTACTTTGATCTCCTGGTTTTGAGCAGGGTTCTGTTCCCCTCTGTTACAACACCCATCCCTCATACTACAGGACACCCAGGAAGCATGGATCATAGTCCCGTTGTTGGGCCACATTGGGCTCATCAGGCAGCTACCCGTCCCTGCCCCAGCCAGTGTAGTGTCTGTGAGATCTCAGAGTTGGGAATGTGCAGGGTTTCTGACCCCTAGAGCAGTCCAAGTTCAGATACTAGTTTTTGTCTTCAGATAGTTCCTGGCTATATGACTAGGTGTGTTCACTGGGAGATGATGGAAGATCTTTTTCCAAAGTAAGGTTACTGTGCAGATTTCAGTGGGCTGTAAGCCTGGAAAGATTGTGAAACTTTGCAGTAGTAAGGATTAGGCTACATCTGCACTGATAGTTTGCTGACACTTCTTCTTTCACCCTTAACCCGCAAAGGAGAGACTCCCCCTCCCTGGCCCTGTAGCCAGGTGTTAGATGCTGTTTTGTTTCTCTTTCTACACTATTGTCCCAAGTGTTTGAATCTTACAGTGTTTCAGTCTGTCACTTGTTGATTTTCAGTCACAGTGTCACAGTCACTCCCCTCAAAATACAGCTATACACCTGTTCTTTGGTTTATCTTTATGGAGGAGGAGGTGAGTGCTGGGTGCCTGAATTCAACCATCTTCCCTGTAAGTTTCTTGAAATATTGAAACAACAATGTTTCAGTGACTTGTTCTGATGCTTTTCACTCTGTGACTATGCGCAAGTTATTTGACTCATGTATGCCTCAGTTTCCCTATACCTAAAATGAGGGCAATAATACCTAAGAATAGCCTTAAATATAATTATGCTCTGTCAGTGATAGATAGATCAGTTGTATTTATTATGTACATTGACTTTATATTGAATGAACAAGCATTTTATTCGTTTTCAAATCCTGACAGTTCAGGCTTTTCATTCAGCATGCTAGTTCCTTGATTCCAGGCTTTTATCTCTTTTTCTTCATTCTTTTGCACCTTATTACCATGTAGTTTTGGTCTCTTCACACTTTTCAGAAACTTCAATCGTTTTTTAGTTGTAACCTACCTCCTGTGCCTGTCATTTAGTATTCTTCAAGCTTCTCCCAAACTTAAACCTTTCCTGTTTCCTCTCACACTTTTCTCAAACATTAGCCTTCCATCCCTCCTGAAGTATTCTGTTTTGTATTCCACCAACACATCACCTCATCTCCTACCTCCATGTTTGTCTTTCCTTACATTTAGAGTATAGTTCCTTCCTTTTATGTTGCCAACTTTACAGATTATAATCATAAGAGAGTATTGACTCTGCTATTTTTACCCCAAGGACATTGCGACTTTCTTAGGAAACTACTTTTCATCTACATTATTTCTCATGTAATAATAAATACTATTTTCAACAGATTGATAAAGAATTGGCCAGTGGTGAATACTTCTTGAAAGCAAATCAGAAGAAACGACAGAAAATGGAAGCAATAAAGGTAAGACTGTCTTGTTCACAATATTAATTGCAAAGTTCATAGATACTTGAATTCTTATTTAAGTATAAATTATATTTTACTTATATACTTCTTCTTACTAACATAGGCTAAACAAGCAGAAGCTCTTAGTAAGAGACAAGAAGAAAGAAACAAAGCCTTTATTCCACCTAAAGAAAAACCAGTTGTGAAACCTAAGGAAGGTAATGCTCGTTTTCCACTTTTTTTGGTACTAGGGGACTGAACCCAGCACAGACTTTGAAAGCATTCTTATTTACTGAGCTGTACCCCTAGCCCTTTTATATTTTAATCTTGAGGCACAGTCTCACTAAGTTACGTAGGCTGCTTTTGGTCTTGAACTTGCAATACTCCTGCCTCCCAAGTTGCTGGGATTATAGGCCTGTGCACCATGCCTGGTTCATTTTCCACTTTTTGATGTAAAAGCCTTTTATATATGACAAGTAAACTCATAATGAAGTTATCTGAATCTCTCATGTTAATTGAGGGGAAACTGTCTCTTTTCATCAGTTTTCTTGGCTTTTCATTAATTATTAAGCCTAAGGACAAGAATTGACTGAGGAAATTTATAGTTCAGTAGCAGCTAATGCCTATCTCAGATTATACCCAGAATGACAGTCCTTTCCTGACCTCTGACCTATACTTTGGAAAGATTCTTTGTTGGGAAAGATATAAACCCAGAGCAGTCTATGTGTCCTCTATAAAAATAAAACTGAAGGACTAAAATCTTTGAGCTCTGCTGTCATTCCTCTCTCAAAGAGCACTTTTCAGAGGTTGTTTTACTCTTCTTTTGATGTATCTGATCTGTGGCTTAAAATTTCCCTGTTGTGTTGTGAACATGGTTTCTCATCACTTTGAACTAAGAAATACTGACAGAGTAATGACAGGAAGGTCTTTTTTAAGAATATTTAAAAGACTCAGAGAAAAACTCTCATGCCTCTTTTTGTCTTTTGAGCCTCATTCTGATTCATCTCCTCTCCTCCTTTGCATTTTCTTTACCTCTTGTAACACTTTCATTCTACATAGAGTAACCCTCTGCAGCCAACACTGGCACACTGAGAGGAGAGGGGTCAGTAGCAACACTGTACATAAAGTAGTCATGCCAAGGGCAGTGGCGCACACCTGTAATCCCAGCAGTTCAGGAGGCTGAAGCAGGAAGATTGCAAATTTGAGACTATAGATAGCATGTTTCAAAAAATGCTCTGTGGGGGTAACTTAGTAGTAGATCCTTAGAAAGAATGTATGAGGCCCTGGGTTTACCTTTCTGGTACCCCTCACACACAAAAAAATTGGTCAAAAACAGATAGAACACATTACTATTTTGGTGTCATGTCTTGCTTCACTATTAGTAGCTTTAAAAACTAACAAAAAAACACTGTTCTTTGGGGATAATTGGTTGTATAAAAATTATAAGCATTGTAATTTTCTGTTTGTACAGTCTGTCAGTTAAATACTTTGAAGGTACTTAGTCTATAATGATTAAAGATATAGCTGTTCTATACAGTGGAGGTTTTAAGTCTCTGTATGGTAACATTTTAGGATTCTTTTATGCTCTGAGTACTGTTCTTGTAATGATAAGAAAAAGTTGAATTCTTTTTCATTGTTTCTTCTGTTTTGTTCATGCTTTAAACGTTGATTAGATGGTTTGGCTGTATTAGGAAGACCACCAGACTCTAACTTTTTAAGTAAAATACTACTAATCATTAATTGAATATTTAGAAAATTGTTTGTTTGTTGTTTTTTTTTTTTTTTTGTAGTATCAGGGTTTGAATCTAGAGCATCATACATGCTAGACAAGTGCTCTACCACCAAACTGTACCCCAGGTCCCTTTTTTAAAATTTTGAGATAGGGTCTTGCTGAGTTACACAGGCTGCTTTTGTTCTTGAACTCACCTGTTTCTGCCTCAGCCTCCAGAGTCACTAGTATTATAGGCATATGCCACAGCGCCCAGCTATTCTTTTTGGTTGTGGTCTTAGATGAAGTATATTTTGACCTAATAATTGTTGTTAGGTGCTGTTGAGTAGGATCCAGCTCATAGTGACCCTAAGTACAGCGGAAGAAACACAACATTGTGCCATGCACATGATCTTTTTATTTGAGCCCATTGGTGCAGCCATTGTGTTTCTTCTCATTTTGAGTTATGCCGTATCAGCAAAAGAAGGTCCCAGGGGCTTTACTCCATTCCTGTCATTAAGGCCCACTCTACTTTGAGGGAGCAACTTTTCCCAAGTCATTTCTTATATGCCTTCCAACCTGAGGGACTCATTTTCCAGCAGTGTATTTGACAGTGCTTCTGTATTCATAAGGTGTTAATGGCTAAGTTTTTGGAGAGTGGGCTGCTGGGTTCTTCTCCCTAGTCTGTCTTAGTCTTGAAGCTCAGCTGAAACCTGTCCACCATGGGTTGTGCTCCTGGTATCTGATACACTGGTGGCATAGCCTGTAGCATCACAGCAACATGGAAGCCCCCATAGCATGACAAGCTGACAGACCCATTGGGGGTCTTCATAATTAGGTAATAAAAATTACTGAAGCTCTGGGCTACATGTAATATTTTTCATGAGATGTAATTTTACTTTTGTGTATAAGATGGAAAATTGGCATATTAATGAGTATTTTAATGTTCTAAAACATGGAAGACCATTTAAGTAAAAATAATCTAATCCCAGTCTGCAGCCATACCACCTTGGCATCTGGTCCCGTCAGATCTTGGAAGCTAAGCAGGGTTGGACCTGGGAAAACTGGGTACTGTAGGCTTGGAAATAGGACCTGGCAACCCATTTCGCCCCAAACAGTCAGCCATTGAAACCTTATGAACAGCAGCAAAGCACTGACAGTAGTGTTGGGTAGTGTTTCATCTCCTGTACATAGGGTTCCTATGAGTCAGTCCTAACTTGACAGCATCTAACAACAACAAAGGTGATGTAATCTCAAGTGAGATAAAAGAAAAAAATAGTTTTTAACATACTTGAGTTTAGTAAATTGTCATGCTATTTTCATGTGTACTTCTAATATATATTTAAAGTAGTTTATGATTTGTCTTCTCTTAGTTTGAAGAAACTTAATTTTCCTTTAGGCAAGAATTTATATATATATATCTTGTGGTACTGGGGGACTGAACCCAGGGCTTTGCATGTAGTTTGTAAATGCTCTACTAGTGAGCTGCACCTTTGCCCTTCTTTTATTTTTTAAATTGAGACAATCTTGCTAAATTACACAGACATCTGGCCCAGAACCTGCCTCCACCTCCTGAGTTACTGGGATTGTAGGCATGCACCACCACGCCCAGCAGGAATTTTATATTTTATAACATGATTTTTCAGTTACTAGAGTAGTACTCTAAAAATGTGTTTGACACAATAATTTCAATTTCTAAAAGATTATGTATATTTTAAATTTTTCTAGCTTCTGAAACTAAAATTGATGTGGCTGCTATCAAGGAAAAGGTTAAGAAAGCAAAGATCAAGAAACTGGGAGCTCTTACAGCTGAAGAAGTTAAGCTTAAAATGGAAGCAGATGAAAAGAAAAAGAAAAAAAAGTAACATTTTAAAAAAATGAACTGGGATTTATAAAGCTATCTCCTTTTGTAAAGGATTTTGAGAAACCAGGGCATTAGTTGCCTTATCTCTGAGAAATAGTACTCTGAGTTTCTTCTGTTCATAGAACAGTATTCTTTAAATATAAATTATTCATTATGTGTGTTGAAAATTTTTGCTGTAGAAAATGGTATATGTCTATGTATGTTGTGTCTGATTAATCCCAGGTGAATTTTGCCTAAACCTGATTTTAGGAGTAACTTTTTAGTTTTTTTTATATATAGATTTTTGGAATGTGACTCTTGTAAATATCCACTAAATCCAATGTCTGATATCATTGGTTAGTTTGTAAGTATAATCATGCCCCAGTATTTGGTTTTGAAGATAATAAATGAAAATTTTTCAGTGCTGTCTTTCTCCCTTTATAATGAGTAAATATTTTGGCTTAACCCATTTTATAATTTTATTTTACATTCATGCCAAGATTAAATAGCTCATAAGCAGAAAGTCAGGGTCTCTGAAATCAAGTTCCTTAGTTACTGTTCTATTCTGAGTCTAGGGAAGTGGTAAACCAGAAAGGCATCAGGTTGCAAGAGAGCAGAGAAAATAGGTTTTGAGAGTAGGAGCAACATGTGAAGAGTTGTGATAATGAGGTTGTTTTGTTTTGAGACAAGGTCTGCTATGTAGCTCAGACTGGCCTGGAACTCTTGATCCTCCTGACTCCTGCCCATGATTACAGGTATGGGCTACCATGCCTGGCTAGAATAATGTTTTTAACTAATGAGGGCTACTAGAATGTCTTAGAATCACCTAAATCAACCCACTTAATTTGTAGATTTAGAAGCTGAAATACAAAGACTAAGTTACTTACTGGTAAGTTCAGCTGTGGCAACCTAAAAACAATGCTTACTCATAGAAAAATGGAAAATAAAGATGAGTTTATTCTATAGAGTTAGGAAGCTAAGCAGTTACTCTTTTGACTAAGACTTTGCTGCAGCAACATTGTTTTCTGAAATTTTTAAAAATAGAAGTGCACCCAGTTATTACTGTTTTATTTTAAAAGCCACAATGAATAAATCATCCCCCTTCAGTTGTATTAGTCCAAAAGAACTAAATTAGGATATTTGTGCTTCACCAAAATGGTGATTAAAACAGACAGCAATAGAACTATGGACTTAACAATGAGAAAGAGAGAGGTGTATCTGTTACGTGAATATATGGGCCAGTCTGGATATGCAACAGAGTAGTAACCTGTGAAATAAACATAGGAAGTTTTCTTAGCATTGTTTCTTCTAATACAGTGGCATAATTCATGTAATGCTTCACAAAACAATGTAAGATTTATATACATACGTGTGACTTTGTCTCGTTGTGGGTTAACTGTAAAGTCATAATTTTAAAAAAAGGGTTAGGTACAGGTGAAGCTGTCATTTTATTTTTAAAAACTACGTCTTTATAACCATTAACTTAATTTGGCTTCTTGCAACAATTTTCAATAGTCAATATATTTTATACTATTAACTTGGTGTTTTTAAGTCTACTTTTTATATGAACTTAATATATAAACTTTTTATAAAAAGGAAATCATATCACTAGATGGGAAATCATGTTGAATACTATAGCAGATAATTACAATTAAAATTAAATTTTTACATAATCATAAGTAGCAGATACTACAATCAAAACATTAGATATAAATATTATAGACAGTGTATTAAAATATTTTTCTGAAGATAATTTCCTCCCTGATAAGAATGGTACTATTTATGATGAGTTAGTGAAAAAGACAGTGGCCTCTCTCTTCCAACCCAGTATGTCATTAAGTTATCAATAGGACATTTGGTTTATCAAAAGTCATAGTTATACCTCTCATTTCACTGAGCTATATTTAGATTTTGACATCCAGAGGACTGGGAAGTCCGCAACTACCCTTAGCCTTCTTGATACTTTTTTAATTAGTCAGACGTCTTTCCCAGTGGAATTGGAAAATGAACACCCATCAAAGACCTGGCCTCTGAGCACTTGTGAGCATCTCTTGAATTACCAGGAAGCTGCTACCCTAAGTTCTTGGCAGTTGTATCACTGAATCACATGTATGGTGTTCTAGTTAATTTTTTTTCTTTTATGTGTACTTAAAGTGCTAAATATTCAACTATAGAAATATACATCCATGTACTAGCTAAATATCATCTCATGTACCATGGGTATGCTCAGTGCATTTTGTAAACAGTCCAAATATGGCCTTTGGGTACTTACTGAACTACAAACAATATCTGGAAGACCATGAAGAATTTTCTTTTCTTCCATTGTTTGCCAAAATTTGTTTGAGATAGAATCTGATGATTAAAAGGTTTTATCCACTTAGCGAATTCATGATAAAAAGTGAGATGGAGCTAGGCACTGTGGTGCATGCCTGTAATTCTGGCAATTTGGGAGGCTGAGGCAGGAGGATTGTCAATTGAAGGCTAGAGGCAGCATGTGCAACTTATTGAGACCCTGTCTCAAAATAAAAAGGGGGCTGTGGTTGCAAGTGGTAGACCACTTGCCTAGCATATGTAAGGACTTGGGCAATTCAACCCCTGAGTACTGAAAAAAAATTAGATTATTCTTTTGTTTTTAATTATAAATCCTGTTGTTTTTTTAAGTATTAATACCAAGGAAAATGGCTTGCTTTCAAATAAGCCACTATTTATTTATATGAAAACAAACTGTAGACCTAGCTTTATGAATAGGACATTGGTTTTACAGCATCTTACAAAATACCATGCAAATTGGGTTTTCATTAGTGGACTACAGCTTTAATCTTCTCAGTTGTACCCCACAAAATTAGAGAGCATCTCAGGCTAGAGCTCTAGAGATCAAAAGTTAAAACACCAGCATATTTTCTTATGGTGGTAGTATTACTAATTAGATTTTTAAAGGGAAAGAATGATGTTTTCACTGAATAATTTCACCAAACCTAGGAGGTAGTACTTTTGTGTGCATTTTATTGTTGAAGAAGTAGGTCTAGAAGGTTGCCTGAGGTCACAGTGGTGGAACTGGACATTGGACTGGAGGTTAGCAATATTGGTTTTAAAATCTATTGTTTTAACCCCTATGTTACAATGCTTAACTTGGAAGAAAGAAAAATACATATAGAAAATGAGCATGTGTGTGGGCTTTGTAGTGTTGTAGGAACATAAAAGGAAAAACTCAGTGTGTTGATACTCTGAGATTAATTACATTGTGGCTACATAGTCCTGAGTTTTCCTAACAAGCTTGATATGCATGAAAGAAAGAATAGCTGAACTGGGAGAAAAATGACTCAGGCATATGCCTGTAATCCCAGCTACTCAGGAGGCTGAGGCAGGAGGATCTTAAAATCAAGGCCAGTCTGGGCTATGTAGAGAGTTCAGGGACAGCTAGTGCAACTCAGTGATACACTGTCTCAAAAAAAAAAAAAAAAGTGGGTATGGGCATTAGGGATGTGGTTTGGTGGCTTAGTGGTGGAGAACTTGCCCAGCATGTGCAAGACCCTGGGTACTGGGGAGGAAAAGGTGCTACTGACTGTATTTGGAGTAAAACTAAGAGTTTAGTGTTTACAAATGGGGAGCAAAGAACAGTTTACTAGAATTCTGTAAATGTCTGGATGGTACCTTAGAAAACAGGTAAGCAGTGCAACAGTTCCAAACAAAATTTCATGCAGTGAGATTTGGTCTACTGTCCTCCCTCTTATTTTGAGCAACCCCCCCCCCCCAGCCCTGCTGCTCTGAGGAGTTCAGTTTGTTACAGACATGGACACAAATACACTGCAGGATTTGCATAACTGTAATACCTTAGTTAAGGTTTCCTTCCTCGCCATGGGAAAATAAAGAATATCTTAAAGGATAGCCTGAATAAAAAAGAGTACCTTAGTTTTTTGGTTTTTGGTTTTTTTAAACATATTTGTTCCTAGAACAATAAGCCATTTTTGATTGTTCTTTGATACCAGTTTCTTTGAAAATAGCTATTAGGAAAAAAACAGATAGTTGTACTCTCAGTTCTATGGTGAGATACAAGTTTGTTACATTGTTGCATTGGTAGTGTGTTCCTTTTACTCACCACAGAGATTATTCAAACATCTGTCCTTCTGTGGGCAGGCACTGCAAGTAGCTCCTTTCTTATATGGCCAAGTTGGATAATTTCCTCTATAAAGCAGAAGGCTGTCCATTAGTAGAGATGGTGTGTTCAGTTACAGTTTACTATGAATCCATGATCAGATTCAGAATAACAAGGTGGAAGTCTAAACACTCAGAAGGTTGAATGAAAAGAGAAACAAATGGAAGGCTGCTAATACTTGTAGGGTTCATTCCATGTGCCCGTGTCTGTGAACCTGTCTTAGTCTACATCATCTCATTTAATTATGACAACTCTGGGAAGAAGGTATTTTGTTTCTATTTAATAGGTAAGGAAACTAAGGATCCACAAGATGAATATCTTGGCAAAAATCACAATTTACAGTGCCAGGAGAAAACTAGAATTGTCTGATACCAGAGCTAGCTTGCTCTTCTTACCCTCTGGCTTATATGATTACATGATTATTGCCATCTTAGGAAAGCTATCATGACCCATATTTGCTCTCAGTATAACAAGCCACCATTGTTTTTAATAAATAAGAGCTATTTGGCTGGGGTAATGCCTTCCAAAAAGTGATAATGAGTTATGCAGAAAAGTTGAAGTACAATTTGTTTTCATGTAAAGATATGGTATGAATAATAGCTAATAATTAATGAGCCCTCCCTGTTTGCTAAGTACTGCTTTAAGCATCCCAGAATGAAATAATCTCAGTAACAACCCTATGAGGATGCTACTATCACATAGTTATATAGTTAAGGCTGAGGCACAGTGTGTAAGTGACCAAGGTTGGTTCATGTTGATTATAACATGAAACTCTAAACATTTTATATCCTCATAAATATCTTCAGAGCAGTAATGAAAAGCTGTACAATTATGTCATTGAATTGCTGGCTTGAGAACTGTCCACAATGGATCCAATTCGCATGATTCTAATCCGCATCTGATTTTGTACCCCCCTAAAACTAAAGCCTGCAACCATACCACTGTGGCATCTGATGCTGTCAGATATTGGATGCTAAGCAGAGTTGGGCCTGGTTAGTACTTGGATGAGAGATAGCCCAGGAACACCAGGTGCTGTAGGCTTGAGAGGAGGAACCAGCAGCCCACTCTCGAAAAAACCAGCCCTTGAAAACTATGAATAGCAGAGAAGCAGTAACAATACTGTTTTGCCTGTTGTACGTTGGGTCGCTACGAGGCAGACACCAACTGGACGGCACCTAACAACAACAGCACCTAGAATGTGATATGAAAATATCTGATAGTTCCAAATATACATGTACTGTTAATATAAAGTCACAGTATTGCTAAAATGGCTGATCTACTGTTTTCATTCATACTGGAAGGAAATGTTATTTTCAACAGAGGTTAGTGAAAAAAAGATGTAACTTTCTTCTAATCCAAATTCCTGGACTTTCCTCTCTGAGTATCCTATACATTTGTCTCCAAAGTTAAGAAGGCACCATTTAAAATCAAACATTATTAACACCTCATTTCCAAACCAGTATATATGTTCTACTGCCATTTGGCTCCCAAGTTAATTTAGTTTACTTCAGAAATTAAATTTATCCTTATACTTAGTCATGGAAAATAGAACATGTAGAGATTATAGTAGCAATTGTAAAAATGTCAAAAACAGGCATTAGTCACTAGATTTTCTTTCATTGTTAAAAAACAATACTATATGGTTTAAATTTTAGAGTGGTTTTAAATTTTAAAAAATCATGGATACTACCATATTTAATTATGCATTTCATACTGTAAGAAGTCTGCAGCCATAGCCCTGTGGCATCCGATCCCATCAGATCTCGGAAGCTATGCAGGGTCGGGCCTGGTTAGTACCTGGATGGGAGACTGCCTGGGAACACCAGAAGCTGTAGGCTTGCGAGAAGGACCTGGCAACCCCCTCCCAAAAATCAATCTGCCATTGAAAATCCAATGAACAGCAGAGAAGCACTGACAATAATGTTTCCCCTGCTGTACAGAGGGTCGCTATGAGGCGGATACTGACTCGATGGCAACAACAACAACAAATACTGTAAGAAAGGAAAATAATGCTACTTAAAATTCAGCTAAAAAACAAGGTAGTTGTGAGCTTTAAGGAAATGGCAGAATCACCTCAGGAAAAATGTGCTACTGGAAAGGCCTGGATTTATCTCGGAGGGCGTGGTTAAGACAAGGGATCTAATGTATTCTGTTCAGTGAAGAAGCAGAATGTTTTAATGTTTGTCCTAGTAGCCCAAGAGATAAGAGTTTTGGGACTCTGGGAAAGGGAGAACACAAATACAAGTAAGGGTTCCCAGGCCAGTAATGGCTAAAGCACACTAGGTTTTATACCATCTGAGGGTCAAGGTTATTTCCTTTACTGTGCTATAATCCTTTCCTTCACTAACCCACACTGGGTAGAGGTCTCTGACACACCATAACCTGGCTCAGTGGTGACTGGGGGAACAGAGTTGTAGATGACTGGCATATTAAGCACCCTCATCTCCTGAGGCATTCTCAGACATTGGAGAGGATGCTGTACTACTTATATTTATGTGGAATGGGAGCCTGTGTGACTTTCTTTGTATATAGAAGAAAAACAAACAATGCAAGAGGAAGTAAGGACTTTACAAATTGATCTCTCTTCCACACTCTTCATACTGATCTCCAAATTACAGCACATCTCATCACTCCCTTACTTAAGATGACTTTGATGACTTCCTCTTGTGATTTGAATAAAGTTAAACTGTGTCATGATCTATATGGTCCTGCAAGATGTGTCCTACCACCCTCCCTTTAGCTTTATCTCATTCAATGGTTCTAGCACTCTGGCCTTCTGTTCATAATTTAAACTTGCTACACTCCTCTCCACAGAAGTTTTACAGCTGCTTTCTTCTCTAGACAACTGCCCACAAGTTTTCTCATCTGATTTGCATTCATTCTTCATGTCTAAACTTAAATATATTACAGAAAGCTCTTCCCTGGTAATTTTATCTTAAAAAGGGGCCTTGCCAATTGATAATTTCTATTACAGTACATTTCATTAATTGCTGCTATCATAATGTTGTTTATATTTTTGTCTGACTCATTAATATAACTTTCAAAAGGGCAGAGACTAGTTCTAGCCTTTGCTCCATTGCAGGTCAGAAAACAAATGTTTGTTGGATAAATGGAATGTATGAAGTTACTTTCTATAGAAGCATTATAACTTTGGTTATAAAATTTGCTATTATCTATAACTCCAAAGGTAGGTAAAGCAATTCTATTCCAAGAGAATTCACATACGTTCTTCATTATTATAAGAGTAAAAAACTGAGCGATCCAATCCATAGTTCTTTTTGTTTTGGAAATTGTGTGAAATTTACCAAGTGTTTAACAAATCAGTAAAGTAATATTAATCCTCCCATCTTCAATTAATTTATGTCCCTGACAAACATTTTAGTCTCCTAAGAATATGTATATATTTGTGTTGTGTTTATAAAGAATGTATACACACATCCACACACACAGAAAAATGTATCAAAATGTTAATGAACTAGATCTCTGGGCAGAACAATTAAAGGTCATTGTTTTTCTTCTTTATGCTTTATCTAGATTTTCTATAAATAGATGAATACTTTTAAAATATAACATTATCTTTTAGAAAGAAATTCAGGCACTTACCCTGGTCCATAGTTGCATATAAAATGTGCTACTTTAGAAAAATGTTCCAAGCCAGAAACTCTAGGGCAAAATTGCACTGCACAGCCAACCTTGTAACTCTCTGCCCAAACAACCTGAAAATACATAAGGATTTAATTGCAGAGAGAAACTGTGAAGTGAACATTTGAGTATGATTAAACCTTCATAAACATGGTGTAGTATATTCTAGTTAGTTATATGGTACTTACTACCAGAGAGATTTTAGGTGTTGAAAATCCAGCTGGAAACAAGACCTATAATTATTGTGCGTATGTGGAAAATAAACATGTAAACAATAAGCTAATCTTTGAGTTATTACAATGAAGAAATAAAACAGAATGACTGATGGGGAGAAAGGATGATTTAACAGTGTTCAGGGCAGACATCACTGAAAAGGAGGCATTTGGACTGAGATATGAAGGATGCAGACGTGGCACTCAGGAAGAGCATTCAGGAGACCTAAACAAAAGATAAAAAGTATATTTTATGCAGCCCTGTCAAAGAAAAAGGCCCTGAGGTGGAATTTTCTTGGTAAGTTAGATTGGTAGAAAGAAGGCAAGCGGAACCAGGATCTACTGAGTTGGGGAGAGTCTCAGACAAAGGTCAAAAACAGAGGAAGAGAATGGAGATTCTTATAGGTAAGTGGGCGACATGTCCTTTTTCATATTTTAGACCCCTTTAGTGGTTTTGAGGTCAATGAGCTGAGAAGATCAAGGAAAGAAAAAGAGGTAATTTTGGAGGCTATTTCAGTTATATAAGAATGAAAACATGATGACTCACTCTTGGGTGATGGAATTCCTGGGGATGGATCAGGTTCATGACTCAGCTTAGAAATGTAGTTAAAAGGATTGGCTTTTGTTTTGGACATGGGATAAGGATTTTGGTTTGAGGCCTGAGCAACATTTATTGAGATGGAGAAGCCTAGGGAGGAAGCAAGGTGGGTAAGAGCAGGAGGAAAGTGTTCTGTTCAGAACATGTTAATTTTGAGTTACTTTATTAAACATCCCAGTAAAGACTAGCATGGCTGCTGGACATAACCATCTAGGTTATGTCCAGCATAAACCAGGATAAAACTAGAGGTGCAAATCTGGAAGACATGGAGCTAGATGAAATCACATAGGCAAAGAAAATAGATTTTTTTAAATGTAAATGAGCCTTGGAGTAACAAAACAATCATGAGACTGGGTCAAGATGTCAAACTGACAGCACCCTCTGAGAGACCTACTGAAATAGGAGAGCTAAAATAGCAAAATATAGATTTTATGCTGAGCAGAGAAAAACAGCAAAAATTAAAGGAGAAAAAAAAAAAGTGGAGTCCACACCAGAGCTGGGTAGATAGTCTCAACAGCAGATAAAAAGAAAAAAAATAGTGCAGAATTACTGGATCAAGTGAGATTGCCCTCAGAAACATGGTGCTGAGTATCCCAGTGGGAAGAAAATCCTGGCACTCGAACAGGTAAATCAGCCTCCTGCACGGTAGAACAGACTGGCAATGAACAGGAACTAATCACTGAACTGGAGCTCTGGCACATGGTCCCACAGTGTACAGCAGGGAGAAAAGGCATGGATGCAAGTGCAGATGGAGAGAAAAAGGGACTCTAAGTGCCTAAGGAACCACAGCATCTGAGCACATTTAGGAGCCAGACTAGTTCCAAACATTAAGGCATGTTGCTAATCTGCCCAGAGGAGTGGGTTACTGCTGGGTACCCTCCAGTCATGTGGACCTCCTAGGTGGCCTACCCTCAGCACTGGTGCTATACATCCAGCCTGGAGCTAGTGAACCAGGTGAATTGTCTGCAGCTGTGCTAAGGAGAGAAGGCTGAGTGCACAGAAGTGCAGAGGAACTGATGCTGGGGTTGGAGAAGGTTAGGGAGCTCAAGGAGACTCAGTATCTGGGATCACCCTGGAAGATGTAGCTACAACAACCACTTTTTAAGTGAGTGTGAGGTTTAGCTCTCTATACTCTCATACAATTCTCACTACAAATCTATAAGTGAAGTGCTACTATCCACAGATCAATACATGAGGTTAGAGAGGTTAAGAAGTTGTTTCCCTAATGCCATTTAGCTAGGAGAGGGAGGAGTTCAGATTCAGATATGAGATGTTGTTAGGTTTTAAATAATACAATGCATGTAAATTATCCAATAAAGTATTACTATTTAGTAATGTTCAGAGTGGTACACCTCACACATTACTTTTGTTCATATAAGCAACTTCAAGCACTATTTCCTCTAGTATTTGAGTCTGTTCCATTCACCATTTTTTAAAAGTAAGGCCGTTACTCCTATTCACACATATTTACAGGTACACTAACTTACTATATATTTTTTAACAACAGATTCCAGTTTTCTCTTAATTCTTGAAAAGGTGGTTTCAAGAAATTGCAGGGTAGTACTTACCTGAGTGTAATGGCCACAGACGTTTTTGCATTTCTGAGTGTTGAAGTCATAATATTGGATTTCACTGTACCAGTTTGAGATGGCTGAAAACACAGAAAAAATAGATAGAGACCCAGTCCAGATGTTTTCTCCAAGTGAAGTGAAGTTTGGGTGCAGCTGTGAATTCAGTTGTGTGTTGTGTTTAAACTGACAATTTTTTGCCCAGGCTTTTGCAATTTGGGCTAGTGCTGGATCCCAAGTCTGTAAAATTAATCATGAAACAATATGAGAGTCAAGAATAGAATCTGCTATTCAACAATGTAACTAGGGTGAGCAGGTGAAAATTTGAAGAGCAAATGAAGTGTGATAACAAGAATACAGGAAAAATTGGTACATATAGATCCTCTCTAAATACAGCCTCCAGGCACTAAATAGTGCCTGATAAGGCAATATGATAACGTTATTTGGAAATTTAACTGAAGGTCAACTATGTGCAACAGAGTGTGCACTGTTTCACATTTTATATAATGCATTAACTATGTGAGCCCTTGTTCCAAGAAGCTCAGAAAAGTTAAAAACTAGCTGAAAGCCACAGGTCTGGCATTCAAACCCTGGATCAAAATCCTGTCCTTTCCCTTAAAGCTATGTTGTTTTTATAAGTCAGTATTCTGTGGACAGGAAAAGGAAAAAAAAAAGTAAACTTCAAGATAAGCAAAAACAAAATCAGAATGTAAAGAAACCTCTCACTGGCCATGGTGGTACACATCAATAATCACTGAACTGAAGGGGATGAGGCAGGAAGATGGCAAGTTTGAGGCCAACCTGGGCTATGCTTTAGTAGACACCAGACCTATAAAAGACCTCAGTGTAAGTTATGCCCACACATATCCAGACAGCATGTTGTTGTTGTTAGATATTGCACGACTCATAGCAACCCTCATGGGGTTTTCATTGGCTGATCGTTTCTGGAGTGGGTTGCCCTGACCTTCTCCTGACATAAAAGTATAATTGATCTTTATCCCAATAGATGCACAAATCACAATATGGAAATATGAAAAAGAGGCATCATGACTCTTCCAAAAGTTAACAATTCAGAAGTAACTGATTTCAATGATAGAGAAGTGGATGAATGTCAAAGAATTCAGAAAAGTGGTTATAAAAATGATCAAAGAAGATATAAATAAATAGCTAGATGATAAGAAAGATAATGCAAGATATGAAAGACCAGTTCAATAGAAAAAAGATTCTGAAAACAATCCAACAAATCATGGAAAGGTCAATAAGCCACATAAAAACCACAGTCAAAAGCCTCACTGATAGACTTGATGAAGAAAGAGAGAATATCAGGGCTTGAAAAAAAATTTGATAAATTAGAACATTCAGACAGTAATAAAGAATGAACAAAATTTTCCGGACTTCTGGGACAATGTTAAAAGACCAACCCTTAGAATTTTCATATAGACAATGGCAAGGATGTACAAGAAGGCAAATAAAGAAAAAGAAAATATACTCAATGAAATAATAGCAGAAATTTCCCCAAATCTTAGGAAAGAGAAGGATATGTAATTATAGGAAATGTTTAGAATTCTAAATAGGCATGACCAGAAAAGAATGTCTCTTTTATACATGAGAGTTAAATTGCCAAAAGTTCAGAGTAAGGAAAGAATATTAAAAGCTATGAGAGAGAAATGACACTTCATATATAAAGGCAAACTCATCAGAATAACAATAAATTTCCCAGCAGGAATTTTAAAGGCCAGGATATTATGCAATGATGTATTTCAGACTCAGAAAGAAAATAACTGCCAACCTGGAATAAAGCAAAGCAATCCTTCAAGATTGATGGACAAATAAAAACCTTCTAAGATAAGTACAAACTAAAGAAATCCATGACCACTAAAAGAGAAAAGATTTAATGTTTTAGACACGAATGATCAAAGACCTCATGAGTTGTGGAATGACACTGAAGACATCATTCACAAGGAAAGCAAAATGTTATTAAAAAGACATGAAAAAAAGAAAAGTCCAAGTTACATGTCAAAAGAGACTCTGAAACTTGCTGTGAAAATAGAGTAGCTAAAGTGAAGGGCAGACATGATACAGTTAAAGAACTAAACAGAAGATTCCCAAGGGCAGCTTGAGAAGACAAAATAACTTATTATAATGACAAGTATAAAGAACTGGAGATAGAAAACTAAAAGGGAAGAACTCATTCTGTTTTTCTCAAGCTTATAGAATTGAAGGAAAAATTCAAGCCTCAATTGGCAAGAGTAAAAAATTCTACAGGGAAAATGTTAAATGACGCAGGAAATATCAAAAGAAGATGGAAGGAAAACACAGAGACACTATACCAAAAAAAAAAAAAAAAAGGTGGCTAATCAGAGTGAAGCTTCCTTGAAGGCACTGGTGAAACAGAGGTCTCCAAGAATTGATGAAATGTCAATTGACATGTTCCAATAAACAGATGACGCACTGGAGGTGCTCACTTATTATGCCAAGAGATTTGGAAAATACCTACCTAGTCAACTAAATGGAAGACATCCATATTTGTGCCTATTCCCAAGAAAGGGGATCCCACTGAATGTGGAAATTATTGAAAAATATTAATATCACACACAAGTAAAATTTTTGCTAAAGATCCTTAAAAAGCAACTGTAGCAGTATGTTGATAGGGAATTGCCAGAAAATCAAGCTGGATTTAGAAGAGGGTGTAGAATTCGGGATATCACTGCTAACATAAGATGGATTTTGGCCAAAAGCAGAGAATATCAGAAAGATGTCTATCTATATTTTATTGACTATGCAAAGGCATTTGACTGTGTGGATCACAAGAAATTATGGAAAACATTTTGAAGGATGGGAACACCAGAATATTTATTTGTAACTCATGAGGAATGTGTATGTGGACCTTTAAATAACAACCTTGAATGTAAATTGTTTAACTCTCTAATAAAAAATGCAGAATGACATATTGGATAGAAAAAAAATAAGACCCAACAATTTCTTCTTTCAGGAAATTCAACTTACACTGGCAAAAGTATGCATAGAATGAATATGAAAGAATGGGAAATGATTATTTCAGGAAAATGAAAGCTGAAAGCATAGGAATACCTATATGCACATATGACAAAACAGATTTAAGCCAAAATGAGTCAGAAGAGACAAAGAACATCCTAAATGTTGGCAAAGAGAACAATCTACAAGAAAAACAATCTATGAAAGAAAAAGATTGAGAGCAAGGGAGAACACGCAAGAGAGCACATGCTCTAGCTCTCAAATCACCTAATGATGCACCTCAAAGTCTTAGAAAACAACAAAGCTCAAAGCCAGCAGAAGAAAAGAAATAAAGAACAAAGCAGAAATAAATGAACTAAAGACTGAAAGAACAGGACAAAGGGCCAATGAAACAAAGAGTTTGTTCTTTGAAAAGATAGACTGACAAACCTTCAGCCAAAATAACCAGAAGAAAGAGAGAAAAGACCCAAATAAGATTAGGGACAAAAAAGGAGACATTACAACAAGCAGTGGAATCTAGATCCTTGGGGATTATTTAAAAATTATATTGTAATGCATTTCTAGACACATATGACTTATCAAAATTGCAAGAAGAAGATTAAGAAAAAAACCTAAGCAATTCAATAACAAACTGTGAGACTGAATGGGTAACACAAAGTCTCCCAACAATGAAAAGCCCAGGTCTGGATGGATTCACTGATGAATTTTACCAGACTTTTAAAGACCAAATGCCATTGCTCCTTGAACTATTCAATAAAACATAAAAGGAAAGAACCCTTTCAAACTCATGATACAAAGCCAATGTCAGCCAGATATCAAAACCTGATAAGGACAAAACAAAAAGGAAAGCTACTGGCCAATTTCCCTGATGATCACAGATAAAAAAATCCTCAATAAGATAAATATAATTTGAATTCAACAACACATTATAAGATCATTCACCATGATCAAGTTGTTTTCAATCAAAGGATACAAGGATGGTTTGACATATACAAATCAATAAATATAATACAGCAGATAGATAAAACTAAGGATAAAATCATATTGTCTTAATTCATATAGAAAAAGCCTTTGATAAAATTCAACATCTCTTTATGATGAAAACCCTGGAGAAACTAGGTATAGAAGAATCATTTTTTAACATAATAAAAACTACATATGACAAATCCAGGCCTACAGACATACCACTGTGGTGTTTGATCCCATCAGATCTCAGAAGCTAAGCAAGCTCAGGCCTGGTTAGTACTTGGATGGGAGAGCGCCTGGAAATACCAGGTGCTGTAGGCTTGGGAGGAGGACCCGGCAACCCACTCCCAAAAGACAATCAGCCATTGAAAACCTTATGAATATCAGAGAAGCATAACAATAGTGCTTCACCTGTTGTACATAGGATCACTATGACTCAAAGGAACCTAACAACAACAACAACAACAACATGACAAATCCACAGCCAGCATCTTGGTGAATGTGGAAAAATTAATGGTATTTCCTCTGGAATCAGGAATGAAACAAGGGTGTCCATGTTCACCATTCTTCTTCAATATAGTACTTGAAATTTTGTCAGGGAAATCAGACAAGAGAAAGAAATAAAATGGATATAAATCAGAAAGAAAAAATGAAATTACCCCTGTTTACAAATACTGAGCTCTCCACTAAGCAGTCCATAAAAGATTCTAAGCACTCCACTAAAAAAAAAAAAAAAAAAAAAAAAAAAAAAAAAAAAAAAAAAAAAAAAAAAAAAAAAAAAAAAAAAAAAAAAAAAAAAAAAAAAAAAAAAAAAAAAAAAAAAAAAAAAAAAAAAAAAAAAAAAA
>VMDO01004027.1:0-63344 GCA_007922755.1 Pedetes capensis | reverse complement strand
GGATACTAACCTCAAATTCACTGGGAAAGAAATCAAGAAAATAATCCCATTCACAGTAGTCTCCCCCAACCCCCAATAAAATACTTAACCCAAAAACTACTAATCAAGGAAATGAAAGACATCTACAATGAAAACTATAACACATTGAAGAAAAAATTGAAGATGATGCTAAAAAGTGGAAGGATCTCCCATGTTCATGGATTTGGGGAATAAATATCAAATGGCCATATTATCAAAAGCAATATATAGATTCAATGCAAATCTTATCAAAATTCCAATGACATTCTTTATAAAACTAGAAGAAAATCTCTAAAATTTATATGGAAGCAAAAAGATCCTGAATAACCAAAGAAAAGAGTAATACTGGAGGTCTCATAATTCTAGACTGTTACTACAGAACTATAGTAAGAAAAACAGCCTGGTACTACCATAAAAACAGACATGCAGACCAATGGAATAGTAGAGGACCAAGAAATAAACCACACATCTATGTAAGCCATCTATGTATATAGACAGAGGTACCAAGAACATACATTGGAGAAAAGAAAGCCTTTTTAATAAATTATGCTGGGAAAGCTGGATATCCACATGTAGAAGACTGAAACTAGATTTTTACCTCTTGTTATGCATGAAAATCAATTCAAAATGGATCAAACACTGTAATAGAAAACCTGAGACTCTGAAAATACTACAGAACAACATAGGGGAATTACATCAAGATATAGGTATAGGCAAAGACTTCTGGAATAGAACTCTAATAGTACACGAAATGAGAGCAAAAAGTGATAAATGAGGTTGAATCAGATGAAAAGGCTTATGCACAACAAAGGAAACAATAGAATGAAGAGATAGCCTACAGAATGGGAGAGAAATTTTTGCCAGCTATTCCTCTGATAGGATTGATATCCAGAATATATAAAGAACTCAAAAGATGTAGCCCCAAAATTACAAAAAAGAAAAAAAAATCCAATTAATGAATGGTCCCAGGAACAGAAGAAATACAAAGGCCAATAATTACTTTGTCTGCAGCTGTCCCACCCTGGCATCCAATCCCGTCAGATGTCAGAAGCTAAGTAGGGTAGGGCTTGGTTAGGACTTGAATGGGAGACGGCCTGAGAACATGGATGCTGTAGGTTTGGGAGAAGGACCTGGCAACCCACTCCCAAGTAACAATCAGCCATTGAAAACTTTATGAATAGCAGAGAAGCACTGGTAATAGTGTTTCACCTGTTGTATGTAGAGTCGCTATGAGTCAGACACTGACAGGATGGCACCTAACAACAACAACAACAACAACAATAATTACATTAAGAAATGTTCAACATTTTTAACCAGTATATAAAGGAAAATCAAAACTACTTTGAGCAAGGTGTGGTGGTTCACATCTGTAATGTGAGCAACTTTGGAAGTGGAGGTAGGAAGATTATGAGTTTGAGGCCAGAGGCAGACTACATCACTTAGCAAGACTTTGTCTCAAGATAAAAAAATAAAAATGGGTCTGAAGATTCAACTCAGTTATAGAGCAAAGTATATGCAAGAACCTGGATTCAGCTCCCTACTACCACACACATACACACAAAAATCTATTTTAAGATTCTATCTCATTCCATTCAGAATGGCTATCAAGAAAACAAAAAAGTTGATGAGAATACAATGGAAAAAGAACCCTTTTATACGGCTGATGTGAATGTACATTAGTCCAGCTACAAGAGAAATCAGAATGGAGATTCCTCAAAAAACTATAAATAGAATTACCATTTGATCCAGTTATACCAGTCCTAGGTTTATACTTGGAGGCACAATAGATATTTGGTCACTTGTACTTATTGCAACACTATTCACAATAGCCAAGATATGGAATCAGCTAAGATATCAACGGATGAAGGAATAAAGAAATTGTGGTACACATATACAATGAAGTATCATTCAGCCATAAAGAAAAATAAAATCATGTCATTTATAGGAAAATGGATGGAACTAGAGGTCATCATGTTAAGCAAAATAAGCCAGACTTAGAAAGATAAATATCGTGTGTTTCTCTTGAAATGTGAAATCTAGAGAATAATAAATAAAGATGACACAAAAGTAGAAAAGGGAATACTAGAGAACAGGAGGAGGACCATAGAGATAGGGCGCATAAGAGAGGATGATGGAGGGGTGAATGTGATCAAAGTACATGATCAGCATGTGTAAAATTATCATAATGAAACTTATTATTTTATACAATTAACGTATGGTACCAAAAAAGTAAAAAATGAAAAAAAGAAACATTACAATTATTAATAGGAAAGAAAATGACAAAAAAGAGAAGTCTACCCATGACCAGAGGAAGGAAGTGTTCAAAAAGAGAACTAGAATGTACTTGAGGTGCTTGCTCTACAGAAGACTTGTGTAAAGGGCTAAACTGGATGTGTGTTGACCACAGGTTGTAAATTTACTGCACACATTAATTATCATCAAAAATTCATTCAGAATTACCAAGAATTTGCCCCCAAGTTAACACAGGTAAGCTATTTTTGACTGGTAGATGCCACAAATATTGATAGTTTCTTACCATGTATAGCATATTTCTGGCTGTTGGATTCACCTCTGACCGGAACTTGTTATGACTGTAAACACAGTCTTTGATGAAATCTTCGTGTTCAATACCTGGTAAAGTATTAGCTGTATACGAAAAACTAGAGACAAAAGAAACCATCCAGGCCATGGTAGCAAGTAAGAACCACATGTTCAGGCTATCTGGCCTGGAGTCCCGGGAGCTGAGCTCCGGGAGCTGAGCCCCGAGAGCTGTAATCTACAGCTGCCAGTTTCTGAGCATGTGCTTGCTGCTTTCAGTTTTCAGATTTTCTTTTTTTTCCTCTGCTAGGGATCAACTCCAGAGTCCTGTACACACTAGACAAGCTTTCTACCTCGTCCCCACATCAAGCTCTCAGGGGCCAGCTTTACAAAGCGTAGTAACTGACTACAGGTTTGAGAAGAGGAAGGCAGAACCAACTTGAGGTCATCACAGGTTTTAGAAAGAGGTTTCTCCATATATGGTTTGCAGCTTGTTTTGCGGTCTTAACCCCATCTTTTCGGTGCTTCTCAGTGACACAGCACCTATTGCAACATAGACTTTTACAAGTCTGGCTGCATTAAACTTTCTTTTGAATTTGGATTTATTTCCAAAGGAAATTCTGGAATCTTCCCAGAAATAATAGTCTCTGAATTTTCTTTCTTTTTTTTTATAAATGGAAGTTGTGGTGGTTAAATGAAAAACATATCTCTTACTTCTACAAAGGACTTGCAAAATGTTTCTTAAAACCTTTTTTAAAGAGTCATATCAGCAAATACTAGTAATACAGTACCCACCTTTATCTGAATCTCTCTTAACATTATCAGTTGATGCCTGAATCAGTGGATAGTACCCAATCCTATGTACATTTTTCCTCTACACACAAAATTATGTTAAAGTTTAATTTATAAATTAGGTACAGTAAGAGCACAACAATAATAATAAAATTGTTGTTGTTGTTAGGTAATTATAAAATAGGACAATTATAATAATTTACTGTAATAAAATTGCCAGCATTACTACTATTGTATTTTGGGACCCTTAGCAAGTAAAATAAGGGTTAAACACCAGCACTGTGAACCCAGAAGTTGATCTGATAACCAAAATGACTGCTAAGTGACTAATAGGCTCAGACTATGTGGCGTGTGTATATACTAGATAAAAGGGTGATTCATTTCCTTAGGCAAGATAGAGCAGAGGGGGCAAGATTTCATCATACTACTCAGAACAGTGCATGACTTAAACCTTATGAATTGTTTAGTTCTTTAATATTCTCCTTAATATTTTTGGACCATGGTTTACCCTGGGTAACAAACTACAGAAAGTAAAGCCATGAATAAGAGGGGAGTGCTATATGTGGTTAACATTATAAGGACTTAGAATTCACTCACGAAGGTGGAAGGGTGTGTAGGTGTATGTATACACACTCATACCTGTTTAGGAAAGAGGGGGAGGGAGGGAGAAAAGGAGGAAGAGAGAAAGCAAGAGAGAAGTAGAGGTAGAAAGAGGACTGGCTGCAAATTCAGATTTTAGTTTAGGTCTGTTCATAATTAGCTGTGGGATCTTGAACAAGTTACCAAATACTCTAAGTTTGAGAAGCCTATTAAATGAGGATAATGTCACTTTTTACTTCCTTAATCATAGAGGTTTGGGAGGATCCAACGAGCTAGCTAATATATTAATTCAACACATGTTAAATCCCTGCTCTTTGTATTCAGCTTAGTAATACAAAGCTATAAACACAGTCATGCCCTTAAGGAGCTCATAGTGGTCAGAGCAGTAAGATGACAGCAACCAGCATACACATAACCGAGGCTCTTGAGGATCTGTGTAGAATGCACAGAGAGGTATGCTTAATCTACCCTGGGAAGGGTAGAAATGGTCTCCTACATACAACAGCTGAGGTCTTTACTGAGATTAGAATCAGGTAGGTGATGATCAAGTGAAAAAGGGCTGGGAAGATGAAGGGAATGGGGAGGACAGGAACTATACGTGTAGTTGTAAAGGTGGAAATATGGTGTCAAGAGGGAAACAGAGAAAAAACCATTCCATATTGTTGCCCTTTTTAAATATGATCTTCAAATATTGATTCTGGCTGGTAGTAAACCTGCTATTGGTTCTCATGAGATTCAGAATATAAATGGTACTTTCATACCAGTGGGGAGAGAAGTAAGAGTCAGATTAGGAGGACTTCTGGACTCTGCCAGTGATTTGTATTTTATCACCAAGGTAATGGGAAGTTATTGGGAGAATTTAGCTATGTGTGGGTTATGATCTGGAAACACTTGGAATTTTTAGAAAAATCAAAAAATGTGGAAAAAATGGAGTTGGGAACTATTTATAATGGGAAGTCCTAGGAAGAAATGAAGAAATATTACCATTGCTATGCATACAAATAACCTTTAAAATGCTTTTATATAATTTCCAATTTTCTCTGTTATTCAATTTCTACTAGCATTCCTTTCCAGTATACTGACGTAGGCTAAGCATCTTATTGTTGGAGGTGCAGAGACAACTTTTTGATCACTGTAGTGACATCAGTAGTGAAACCTTCCTCCAGTTTGAAGTAGGAGGAAGGCCCATCTTTTTCTGGGTCTGTATGAGCTAGACTGTCTGGGGAACACAAGAACGAGACAAAGGAGACCTCACAAGAGAACAAATTCAGTGACATTTGTGGTTGCTTGAGCAATCCCTTGTGTCCACATACAATTCCCAAGAGCTAACAGTATCATCTGGAACTGAAATGAATCAATTAATATTTTCTCCAATTTCCTAAAAATAATCAGCAAAAGGGAAAGTCTGCCACCCAGAGAGACCATTTTTATGTTATTACACAAAGCAGTATAACTCCTCAGGCACACACTTGAATTTCTCAGTTCACACTACACTCCTGTAACAAAAAGCCTGCAGAAGAGGTTTGCCACAAAAAATAGGGAATGCAACCCTTCAGTTCTAAGAAGGCTCACAACTTTTCCCTTACCCTGGGTCATGCCCATGGTCTCCTTGATAAACATGAATGTGTGTTAAGAAAGATTTGTTTTCTGTGCTTATTGCTGAATGGTGGCATTTTAGGAAAGTTTTTGTACTCTTCTGTATTGTTTACCTTTTTTTTTTTTTTTTGCAGTGACATATACTGTTTTGAAAAAGAAAATAAACTAAAACTTTTTGTTTTGGAGAGTCATACACAAATTAACACATATACACAGCATGATAAGTCTGTGTATAGATGTTGTTGTTAGGTGCCGTCGAGTCGGGGTATCCGACTCATAGCAACCCTCATACGGTTTTCAATGGCTGACTGTTCTGGGATTGCCTTGGGAGTGGATTGCCAGGCCCTGCTCCCATTTTTGCGGTGCTGGGAATTGAACTCAGGACCTCAGAGACTGCAGCACAGCGCTCTACCCACTGAGCCAAATCCCAGCCCGTGTATAGATAGAAGACTAAAAAAATCAGTACGTCCTGGCATTAATTACGAATGTCATTGCATGATATAGTATCTATTCCAGTATGTTTTACTAAAGCTTCTTATTAAAAATAAAAGTGACAGTTTGTGTGGGTAGGAATAATTGCATATATTATAATGGAAAAATATCCTAGACATCTGTTTAGGTATATATTTTATTTCTAGGGGAGAAATGTTATAGAATTCCATATAATTCTACCTTCTGTAATTAGATTATGTAAACAGTTGTTGTTGTTGTTAGGTGCTATCATAGCAACCCTGATAGTGTTTTCAATGCCTGATTATTTTGGGATTGCCTCGGGAGTAGATTGCCATGTCCTTCTCCCATTTTTGCAATGCTGGGAATCAAACCCAGGATCTCAGAGACTGCAGAGTGGTACCCCACAAACTGAGCTAAATCCCAGCTCATGTAAACATTAGGCTCCAAAACAAATCCCTAGCACCTATTCTACTAGGGCTGTGAGGGTAGAGGGACAGAAAGGCAAAGGATCCAGGGTACCCAGAATGGCAGAAAGGCTCTAATATTTATGAGCCAAATATGTCGCTCTTATATTGCCTGTGTCATTTTACTTGTTATAAGCCAGTTTTATGTATGCCAGCATATACAAATTCATTCTAATTCATATCATAGGAATGATTAGTTAGCACTCAAGTATACTGTGAGTGGGAATCCACACTCCTAAGGCAGACTTAGCTCTTCAGATAAAGTTATGGAAATTGACAACAAAGAGTGTGTTGATTAGAATAGTGCATATTAGAGAGTCATTTTCACTGGTAAAATGAGTAATATTCAAGATGATGGCCTGTGGGAAGACTGAACACATCCTGCCATGGCATTGATGAGGTATAAAGAAGTAGCCAAGTGCAGATCTCTAACACCACTGGTGCAGTGTTCCAAAGAAGTGCCACGGTACAATAGGCCTCTGTACCATGCCCAGACTCCAAAGCTGGCTGGTCCAAAATTTAGAATATCTACTGAGCAAGATTCTCAAACAGCTTATGGTTGGAGTGCTGAAAGGCAGAGAACAGGGTCACTTTCACAACTGTTTGCTAATGAATGTTAAGACATTTAGCAGAATTTGTCTAAAACTTGCTTTATAGTGGCATACCATCAGGTACTGAGGTTGTGGGGTAGAGGAAATGCCCTTTGCTTAATTTAGTTCCAACTACACTTCCTGCCTGTCCCTCTATATTATATTCTCCTCCTAGCTGTGAGAATTATCCTTTTATAGTGTAAGTCAGTTATGTCACTCTTCTCAAAATCTTCCAAGACTTTGAGTTGGAAATGAATGACAAGAAAGAGCCTGTACATGAAGCTTCGATTTTTGCTGGTTGGAGAACACCAGATAAGTAGAGCTTTTGGGGTTTGCAGTTTAAGAGGTGGTAGTTTTCTCAAAGACTTGGTAGCTAGCAGTTGTAGAAAAGTTTGATCGCTGGCATTCATTACACAATAGCAGCAGCAACACTGATGGTTTTCTTATCATCCAGATCTGTTCATGGCTCTAGGAAGCTTAGCCTGGAGGTTATTTTCCTAACTCCCTTAATTATCTGTCAGCTACTTAAGTTATTGTAATAAATGTCTTTTCCACTTTGCTATAGTACATTCTTTTGTTTGCAACTATGAATCCTGACTTTTTTTTTTTTTTTTTTTTGAGATAAGGTCTCACTGTGTAGCCCAGGTGACCTTGAACTTGCAATCCTCCTGCCTCAACCTTCCAAGTGCTGGGATTACAGGCATGTACCACTACACTACCACTACGTTCTGATTCTCTGCAGTTGAGGAAGGAAGAAAAAACTATCAGTATACTTCAGAAGATTCCCTCTCATAACATTTTCATGTATTTCTTTCAGTCTTGTGTATATACACATGAAAAAAGTATACATATATAGGTATTGTTTTTAGGTGTTGAGTCATGTACAAATCATAGTGACCATAGGGTTTTCAATGGCTGATTGTTTTGGGATTGCCTCAGGAGCAGATTGCCATGTCTTCTCCCCTTTTTGTGGTGCTGGGACTCAAACCCAGGACCTCAGAGATTGCAGAGCAGTACTTTTCCAACTGAGCTAAACCCCAGCTCCATAATATACATATAGGTACATATGTATTGTCTTTTATATATTTTCATATATGTATATTTTAAAATATTTATTATATTAATTATAATATAATAATATAATATTAATAATAATATATTTATATTTAAAATATTTTAAAATACATGAAATACAGAGGCAGAGATTTTAATTGAAGTCATAATTTGCAAATTTGAGTCTTACTCTTTTTTTCATAACTATCATTTCATAGGTATGTTCTTGGTTATTATAACTCTTCATAAATATTTCCAGGACTGTACAATGTTTCTTCAAGTGAATATACCACAATTTACATAATATACTATTACTGAATATTCAGATTCTTTTCAATTTCTCTTTATTATAAATAATGCAGTGGACATCTTTATATATAAGGAATAATGTCCAATTACTCTTAGAACTTGTCCTAATTTATATTCTCATCAGCATATGCACACTGGGACCACATATTATCTTAAATATTGGAACTGTAGGTATATGTGCAAATGGATCTGGTGTTACGTATTTTTAAAGAGAACCAAAGCCAGACAGTAGTTAAGGTTGTAAAGATAGATTTTATTCAGAAAGTATTGTTAATAGAGGAAAAGAAACCTCAGTATAGAACTCGGATCAATTCCAAATACAATATAGAAATCTGGTGAGTTAAAGCTAAGGAGTCGAGCGGAGTTTTGAGAGGCAGGGTTAGTGGATAGAGAATTGTAACAGCCATCTAGCAGGCAGGTAGTGTTTGCTAAGACTGATTTATTACAATTCTTACTGAAGGTAGGTCAGGGTAATCAGTTACCAAGGGTAAGTGAGATTGTCTATAAACTGACTTAATAGGTTTTTTGCTAAAACTGGGCCATGCCAGTCTAGCAAAGGGGCCAAGGTGAGGCCTAGAGAAGAGGGCTTAAAAGAGCCTAACTAGTTTGGTGAGAGAGTCTTATTAATGTGCAAATTTAAACACTTCCTGTTTTTTCCTCTTGCATGCCAGAATATAGTTTATCACTTCCTAAATTTAGCTGATCTTGAGGTACAGGTTTTTTTTTTTTTCCAAAGAGGAATATTAAGCAAAATTTATGCCATACAAGTCAAGGCAAAATGCACAGCAGTGGAGCTCCCAAACCAAGTTTCCAAGTGTTAGGATCATTTCTCTCTGCAGCCATAGCACCCTAGCATCTGATCCCACGTGATATTGAAGGCTAAGCAGGGTGGGCCTGGTTAGTACTTGGATGGGGGACCACCTGGGAATAGCAGAGGCTTCAGGCTATGGAGAAGGACCTAGCAATCCACTCCCAAAACAATCTGCCATTGAAAACCCCATGAATAGCAAAGAAGCACTGACAATAGTGCCAGTTATGGCACAGTGTTGGAGAGTGTTTTATTCTGTTGTACATATGGTTGCTATGAGTTGGATCCCACTTGATGGCACCTAACAATGATCATCTCTACTCATACTTAAACAGTGTAATCGCTTTTAAAAAATGGATTTGAAGAGAATATTAAGATGACACTTGAATGACACACATTTCTAAACTCTTAAACATTGCTGTACTTGTCTTAAATATTTTTAAAACTTTTTTTAGCATTGATATGTTTCAGAAAATCATTTAATAAAGGTTCATATCCTTTCATTGCACTTCTTAATTTGATAAGAATGTTTTGAGGCTAAAAATGAGTAACTTACTTTTAGTATAAACATCTACTTGAGGTTCTCTTTTACTCCTATATGGAGTAATGCTGTTCTAATTTGAGTAAGGCAAGAGAGAAGATCTCACTGTGTATTCTCTTAAGTTTCTTCAGCATATCTGCTGGGTGACTTCAGAGAATGATTCACACACTTCAGCAATTTACCAGCTTCTCAATAACTGAGCAAAGACCTTGTACAAGCTATAGGAAAACCAGCTTTCCTGTGGAGAGGGCTAGAGAGAGGGTGTGAAGTCACCATAGTCATCATATACCTTCCTTTTCTGCTGTTTAGCTTCAACCTTGCCCAAGATGGGGGAAACTAATAGGTACATGATAGTTTACTTCCCTCACTCAAAGAAGGCAGCTAACTTCTGCCAGTTCATTGTGATCCATGATGACCAGTCTTATATTTTGCATGACACAGTATAAAATGACATATTCTCAGTTAATGTTTACTTTCTTTTGATTCTGGAAAGTATGTATTACATAGGTGCATTTGGATGAGAAAACTGAAGGCCAGAGTTAAGCAATTTCCTCAAGTTCACACAGTAAATAAAAGAAGTGAATTAAACCCAGGTGGCCTCTTTTCATTAAAACAATGGCTTTCACACAATATTCCACAATATAGCAATCCATTAGTGATTTTTGGGGGGTTTTGGGGGTTGAACTTAGGGCCTCCAACATGCTTTTACACTCTAAGCCCATTTTTTACTTTTTATGTTGAGACTGAGGCTCAATAGAAAGATAGGGAAAATTGAGGGACATGAGAAAGAAAGGGCTTCTCTCACCCTGGGATCTGGTCTGAGTCTCATCAGGCTAGAAGTCCAGCACAATCAAAAAAGGAAAGCTGCTGTCAGAATGGCCTGCATAGAATCCTGTGCTTCCCAGAGAATCTCACAAAACCAGATTATGGACTATAATTAAAATTAACAGGCCTACACAATTTCCTCGTCTATCCCAACAATGCACCTTTCCCATCTATAAATCTATACCATGCACCTACTGGGTGCATGAGCAATGTAACTTCAAAAGTCCCCAGATCATATATCTATATCTATCTATTTCTCTATCTCTATCTCTATCTATCTATCTATCTATCTATCTATCTATCTATCTATCTATATCTCCATTGTAAAAGTCACCAGATGTATCTCTCTCTATATATAAATATATGCTTGCACTTTACTCTGAAAACATGTACTATCTTCTTACCCTTATCTAATAATTTCTAAACTCTGCCCCATTCTCTCTTGTCCTGGAATTCTTTCCTGTGTTGGAGACAAGAACCCAATATCCCCCCTGAGTGGAGGTACCTAGAAGGAACCTAGAAAGAAAACTTCTGAGCAGGCAGTAACGTGGGGTTACAGCACCCCCAAATCCCTGCTGACAAGACAGCTCCTTGCTAAGTTATGCAGGCTGCCTCTGGCCTTGAACTTGTGATACTCCTGCCTCTGCCTTTTGAGTTTCTGGGATTACAGGTGTGTGGTCCTGTGCTCAGTCATTAGTGATTTTAATCAGCTCTTCCCAGTGTTTCTGGAATATAGTCAAAGTTTAAGAACCCCTATTTTATACAATGGTACTTCTTTATGACCTAAATACATTCTATCCCAAGCAAAGAGATTAGGCTGAAGACTTATTTATTCTCATTCACTGTATCGTGGGATGTTGGCACCAAAATTTTCCCTGCTTCCCACTGCTGCTTCCAGACCACTGCTACACAGCCTTCCCTCAGTAACCCTTGAGACATATGGCATTAATTTTATACCAAATTCCACTCTTACAACCATCATCCTCTGATCTCCTCTGTTGCCCTTGAGGACTTGGATTTTGGCCTGTAGTCTATGTTTTTATTTGAATTATATAACACTGTGCTGACAAACTTCTTTAATCAACTCTATTCCATTGATTTTAACAAATGATTTATGGAGAGAAATCTTGGGCCTTACCAACTGGAATTGCTTTACATCCAAATTCCTACATTTTGGTCACAACATTCTCATCTCGTAAATTCTGCACCATTCCTGCTACTAAATCTTCTCTCCATATTTATGGTACTCTTCAGGCTTCTCATCATCTTATTCTTTCACCCTATCATCACCACCTTCAACCTATTTTTATATCTATACCTAGCCTAAGAAACAGAATGTATAAGCACCAGCATGTTCACACCAGTATCTTCAGTACTATCACTCTTAAGATCTTCCAATAAGTTAGCTAATCCTTGATGAAAAAAGTTTGTTTTAGTTTCCATGTGGAAGTATAGGCAATAGGGAAAAAATGATAGTGATACACATTATTACAATTTGTTTTTTCTCAGCTACAGTTTTAATCATATCTACTTTTAATTAGGAGCAGAGGTTGGTCCAAATATTTTGTAATCCTCAGGCCACCTACCTTCCATGGAGAAGACCCTGTCTTCTGTAATTCAGTTTCACACAGCTTCTCACCAGACGTCAGTTGCTAGGTTTTTCAGTTGTGAGTCCATGTTTTTGTTCCTTTTGACTGGACTATCAACTCACTTTTTTCTCTGTCAAACTACTTATTCTTCAAAGTGTAACTCAAGCATCTTTTCTGTGGTGAATTTTCTCACTCTCTTAAGCACCTTTTATTCTCTGTCCCTTTATTTCTTTTTCACATGCCTTCCTTTTTCACTAAACTGTGAGGCAGAAGCAGTCTGTCTTCATTACTACATTATCACTCCATTGTCTTTCCCTCTGTGTTAGTCAGCCTAGAGCAGGTGGTTTAAACAACAGAATCTATTTCCTACAGTTTTGGAGGCTGGGAAGTCCCACACACAACCTGAGTGACAGACAATTCAGTTTCTGGTGAAGGCTCTCTTCCTTCATTGCAGATGGCCACCTTCTTGCTATGTCCTCATGGTTAGGGAGAGGAGAGAGGAAAAAGAGAGAAGAAAGAGGATGCCCACGCTCTTGACTCTTCCTTTTCTTATAAGAACACTAATCTCTTCATTTCCAAGCCTTATAGTATGTTGCCATTTGACTCCAAAACGTACTGAAGTTATTATTGTTTCTCTTTCTTTTGATCTTCCTTTTGGTCCCCAGTGCCAGAACTTCCAGAATCTTCTTGCTCAGATGCCATCTTTTTATATGCCATTTTGAAGAGCTTCCATGATGCCTGCTGAAGGAAGGATGCTGCCTGCCTCATGTTTGTATCCTGTTTCACTGTCTTTCTGAGCCAGGAGCTCCCTCATTTTGAAAATCTCTTCTTTTAGTTGTTACATTATCATCAGGCAACTCGTCCTTGAATTCTTTCATTTTGGTTTCTCTGTCATGAATAACACTTTCAACCATATTAACTGCTTCAATTCATTCCTTTTTCTGAGCAGAAGCGGGCAAACATTAGTCTTTTTACTGTGTTTTCGCAGTGTCCTATATATAATTTTCTTAATATGTAATGATGATTTAATGAGTGATAAATCTAACAGTAGAAAGTTCACAGTGTTCTCTCCCTGTCATTATTCAACTGCCTGTAACATGGGTAGGACCATTTACTGATCATTATAAAGACATACCATTGGCTTGTGCTGAAGTGGCTGTATTTTCAAGAGGTGAAACCATTTCACACACAACGAAGGTAGTCTGACATAAGACTGGAAGAAGACGATAGGGGGATGAAGATCCTTCTAGTTGACCAAGAGTACTGTGATAATGAATAGCCTGTGTGTACGTGGGTCACTTCAATGGAGGCTTTGCAAGGCAGACAGCTAGCTGTGCCATGTTTGTAGATATAGAAGTGAGGGCAGTGGAAAACTAAACTAGCTATTTATATTAGGTATAGATTTTAAGATAAGATAGTGATGAAGTCCCTTATGTTCCTAAAGCATAATTTTCTAGTTATCCTCTTGGCCTGTGTCTGGCACCTACATCATTGATGATTGTTCTTTCTGACCCATTCTGGATTTTTTTTAAAAAAATAATAAATATGAAAAGCATCTTGAGAAAAAGATCACTAATCTCATAAGGAGCACCACCCTCATGACCTCATCTGAAACTAATTATCTCTCAAAAATCCCACTTCCTAATATCATATCAGGGACTAGACTTTCAACTTACAAGTTCGGGAAGATGCAAATATTCAGTCTATAATATCCTCTAATTCATAATCTCCACTTCAGATCATATTAAGAGAAGACTATTTAGATACTACCAGGCTGGGGTTTACCTTAGTTGGTAGAATGTTGCTTTGCACTCTCTGAGGATCTGGGTTTGATTCCCCAGCACCACAAAAATGGGAGAAGGATGTAGCAAACCACTCCTGAGACCAGGTACCGATTGTGAACCAGACCATTTCAAGAGGTCGCATATGATCAGGAGCCAATGGTATTGAAGGATGAAGTGGAAGCTGCTTTGAAGGAATTGGTGAACCACAGGGCTCCAGGAAGTGATGGAATACCAATAGCAATGTTCCAACAAACAGACACAGCACTGGAGGCGCTCATATGTTTATGCCAAAAGATTTGGAAAACAGCTACCTAGCCAACTGACTGGAAGAGATTCATATTTGTGCCTATTCCCAAGAAAGAGGATCCAACTGAATGTGGAAACCATTGAACAATATCACACACAAGCAAAATGTTACTAAAGATCATTCAAAAGCAACTGCAACAGTATATAGACAGGGAACTATAGGAAAATCAAGACAGATTCAGAAGAAGGTGTGGAACCAGGGACATCATTATTGATGTCAGATGGGTATTAGCCAAAAGCAGAGAATGTCAGAAGGTGTCTGTCTATGTTTTATCAATTATGCAAAGGAATTTGACAGTGTGGATCATAACAAATTATGGATAACATTGTGAAGAAAGGGAATATCAGAATATCTAATGAGGAGGTGCGGCTGGGATTTAGTTCAGTTGGGAGAGCGCTGCTCTGCAGTCTCTGAGGTCCCGAGTTTGATTCCCAGCACCACAAAAATGGGAGAAGGACATGGCAAGTCACTCCCAAGGCAATCCCGAAACAGTCAGCCATTGAAAACCCTATGAGGGTCGCTATGAGTCAGACTCAACTCCACGGCACCCAACAACAACAATAACAACAATGAGGAGGTACTCATGAGGAATCATACCTGGACCAGGAGGCAATCAGCTGAATAGAACAAGGAAACACTGCTTGATTTAAAGTTAAGAAAGGTATGTGTCAGTGCAGTGTCCTTTCACCATACTTCTTCAATTTCTAGGCTGAGCAAATAATTCGAGAAGCTGGACTTTATGAAGAATGTGGCATCGTGATTTGAGGAAGACTCATTAACAACCTGCATTATGCAGATGACACAACTCTGCTAAAAGTGAAGAGGATTTGAAACATTTACTGATGAAGATCAAAAAACACAGCCTTTGTATGGATTGCAACTCAACATTAACAAAACAAAAATCCTTACAACTGGGTCAATAAGCAACTTCAAGATACATGGAGAAAAAATTGAGGGTGTCCAAGATTTTGCTTTAGTTGGTTCTAAAATCAATACCTGTGGAAGCAGCAGTCAAGAAATCAAGACACATTGCATTGGGAAAAGCTGTTGCAAAAGATCTCTTTAAAGTATTGAAAAGTAAAGATGTCACATTGAAGACAATGGTGCACCTGACTCATGCCATGGGTATTTTCAGTCGAACCATGTGGTTATGAAAACTGGACATTCAATAAGGGACACAGGAGAAGAATTGATGCTTTCAAATTATGGTGCCAGAGATGAATATTGAATATACCATGGACTGCCAAAATAACCAACAGATCTGTCCTAGAAAAAGTGCAACCACAGTGCTCCCTGGAAGCAAGGATGGCTAGGCTGTGTCTTAAGTATTTTGGACATGTAGTCAGGAGTGACCAATCCCTGGAGAAGGACAACATGTTTGGGAGAGTGGCGGGTCAATGAAAAAATGAAAACCCTCAACTAGATGGACTGACAGTGTCTTTAACAATGGGCTTAAACATAAATAAGAACATGTACCTGGCATAGAATTGGGGAGTGTTTCATTCTGTGGAACAAAGGGTCACTATGAGTTGGACCCATCTCAATAGCACCTAACAATAACAACATTTAGATACTGGATAAGACACATTCTAGAGCTGAGGCACTTCTAAGAACTCAGTCTTTAAACATGTGCTGTCTAATATCATAGCCATTAGCCTCACGGGCCTACTGAACACATGAAATGTGGCTAGCCTAAATTCAGATGTGCTCTAAGTAGAAAATACACACCAGATTTAAAGACTTACTATTACATAATGTACAATATTTTCAGAAGAGTTTTTATACTGATTATGTATTGGAATGGTAATATTTTGGATTTGTTGGATTAAATAATACATATTACTAAAATTAATTTTGCCTTCTATTTTTTACTTTTGATGTAGCTACAAAAAAATTTAAAAAGTGTGGTTTACATTATATTACTGTTAGGGCTGTTTTCATAAATAATCTATGATATTCTGTATGGACAGTGACTAACATGGAAGTATGGACTGACAGAGTTTAGGAATATGTTCAACTAGGAACTTTGTGTAAAACCCTGTATCTATAAAAACATTGTTTTCCATAATTCTTCAATCTAACCAGTAAATTCAACATTCTAGTCAGTATGAGCCTATAGTTAGGAAGAAGTAGGTGACAATGTTGCCTTTCCCCATTATCAGAAGATTCTATGGAATTCTGTCCTAACATATACTTGTATAATTAAAATAATTTTTACATTTTTCCAAGCATTCATATTCAAGTGACCAAAGTTATAAGGTGACATAGGGCAGCCAATGTAGTTATAATGTGCATACATGCACACACACACATATACTCACTAATAAACATGTATAATTACTTCATGTTTAACAACTAATCCTTGAAGGAAGAAGAGCCAATATCTTTGTGGGTCTCTTGCCAATTGCACAAAGTTCTCAACATCCAAAGATACCAAAGAAAAGCAATATAATAAATCAAGTGTGAAAGGACATTGCAATTCTTGCCAAAATTTCAAGATTTCAGAAATTTATTAAACTGTTGACAGGAATGACAAGATGGCCAAATAGAAGTGCATAATATTCACCTCCTCCTCCACAAAGAACCACAGTAAGAGTTATATAGCACATTTTGGGGTGAGTGACCATGGGAGAAGACTAAAAAAATCAGCATGAGAGAGACTGGACCAGTGTAATACAGAGACTCTGGACAACACCACAGAAAAAACAAACACCCTGAGATCTACCACCCCTGTACTCCATAGCCAGGAGAGGGAGAATCTGCCCTTGCTAGAGGTAAAGGGGGAGAGAGAGTCTCAGCAAATTCCGTCAGAGTAGATGTGGACAATCCTAGATACTGAGAAGTTTTACAGTCCTCATGGGCTTGTAGCCCACTTAGATAAGTAACCTGAGTCTGCATAGAAGTCTTGTTCCTGCATGGGCACCACAGGCTTTGGTATCAGGACAATATTGGCTTCATAGAATGAGTCTGGTAGTGTTTCTTCCATTTCTACTTTATAGAGTGGTTTGAGAGGCATTGGTGTTAATTGTTCTTTAAAGATATTATAGAATTTGACAGTGAATCCATCAGGCCATGGCTTTTCTTTGTTGGAAGACTATTATTGCTTCAATCTCATTGCTTACTATTGATCTGCTTTAAATATAAAAATGATCATGTACATGGTACAGTGTCAGGGGTTGTTTCGCTCTGTTGTACATAGGGTCGCTATGAGTTGGACCCTATCTAATGGCACCTAATGATCTAGAAATTCATATATTTCATATAGGTTTTCAAAATATTCCCTAACGATTCTCTAGATTTCTTTGGTATCTGTTATCTTCTTTTTCATCTCTAATTTTACTAATTTGGGTTTTCCTGCCTTTTAATTTGGCTAAATGTTTGTCCATCTTTGTTCATCTTTTCAAAAAAGAAAAACAATTGTTTTATCAATCTTTGTGCTGTTCTTTTAGTTACCATTTTCGTTCATTTATGTCCTGATATTATTTTTTTTCTGTCTACTAATTTGGAGTCTTGTTTGCTCTTATTTTTCTGAGACCTTGAAGTGCATCATTAAGTTATTTGAGCCCTCTCTGATTTTTAATGAAAGCGCTCATAGTTATAAACATCCTTCTTTGAGTTGCCTTTGCTATATCCCAAAGTTTCTAGTAGGTTATATTTTCATTTTCATTTTCATTTGTTTCTAGGAACTTTTTAATTTTCTCCCTGATTTTTTTTCAAGGGCTCAATGATCATTTAAGAATGTATTGTTCAATATTCATGTATTTGTATAGTGTCTCTTGCTATTGATTTCTAGTTTTATTCCATTATGATCTGAGAGAATACAACAAATTATTTTGATCTTTTTGGTATTAAGATTTGATTTATGGCTTAAAATCAGATGTGTTTGTCAACTTAGTGTAGAAGGGACAATTTAGAGAGTGGAAAGAAGGAGAGAGGGATCAAGCAAAAGAAAGATGATGGGAGAAGACAGGAGGGGGAGGAGGGACAAGGAGGATGAGGAATGAGAGAGAGGGCAACCTCAAAGTAAACAGCCCAACTTTAATAGTTTGGGAAATAATTATAATAATAGCAAAAATACCAAAGAACAGTAATAATACAAATGGGTTGGATTATTCATGTAATACTACAGACAATGTAGAAAGACAGATCACTACAGAAAAAAAGTTTGGACTTAAATCATAGTTGAGATGCAAGGGTATATTGAAAAATAATCCCACAAAAAGACATGCAAGTAGAAGAGAGGCCTTTGGTGAGGGGTGGGGGAGGAGTGAGGAGGGGGACAAGAGGGTAAGAGGGAAGTTATCTGTGCAATGTACAATGAAACACATAGAAATGTCACAATGAAATGCATGTCAGAATTAAACACATTAAGTTGTACATTAAAAATTTCCAAAAACAAATCTGATGTGTTTTATAGAAAGTTGCATAGGTTGCTAAGAAGAATGTGTATTTTGTAGCTTTTGCATGGAATATTCTGTAGATGTCTATTAAGTACATTTGATCTACTGTGCAGTTTAACTCTGAAGTTTGTTAATTTTTTCTAGTTTTCTCTGTCAATGAGGGATATTGAAGTCACTGGTTATCTTTGTATCTGGAATTGTCTATCCCTTTATGTTAACTAGTGTTTGTTTTATGAAGCTGGATGCACAAATGTTCGGGCATATATATTTGGAATTGTTATGTCTTCTTTATTAATATGACATTCTTTATCTCTGCTGATTAACTGGCTTGAAGTCTACTTTGTCTGATATAAGGGTGGCTACTTTTTCGTTTGTTTTTGTTTCTGCTTGCTTTGTTCATGGATTTCCACACTTTCACTTTCAGTTTGTGGGTGTCCTTACCAATGAAAAGTGTTTCTTGCAGACAACAAATTGTTGAATATTGTTTTTAAATTTAATCAGTCAGTCTATATCTTTTGAGAGGTTTTTTTTTTTTTTGAGACTATATTTAGGGTCATTATTGAGGGAGGTTTGCTGATTCTTGTAATTATGTTGCATGATTTCCTGGTTGGTTCACATATTATTTGTTGTTTTCTTTCTCCCTTATTCATATTCAGGGTTTGCTGGTTTTATGAGTTGGACATGAGTGATTCTTTTGTTATTCTCATTAGTTCATCTTTTTCTCCCATGAGTTTATTCTTTCCTGAACTCTTATGATTGAGATTTTTTTACTCCTATGTATTTAAGATTCCTTTTCTTCTACAGTGCTGGCTTGGTGGTCATGAATTGCTTTAGTGTGTGCTTGTGTTGAAACGTCCTTATTTCCCCATCAATTCTAAATGATAAGTTTACTGGATATAATCATCTTGGTTGGCAGTTATTTATTTTTAGGGCTTGAAGTATATCATTCCATGCTTTCCTGGATTTTAAAGTTTCAGGAAAGTCTGATATTATTATGACACATTTACTTTTGTGAGTTGGTGCTTTTCTCTTGTAGCATTTAATATTGCTTATATATTCTGTAGTCTTTGCATTTTAAATATAATGTGCCGAGGAGAAGCTCTTTTCTGGTCATATCTATTTGGGGTTCTATATACCTGTTGTATTGGATGTCCTTTTCTTTCTCCAGATTTGGGAAATTTTCTTTTATAATTTCATTGAATATGATTTCTATGCCTTTAGTTTTTACCTACGCTCCTTTTACCTCCTGAATTCTTAGATTTGGTTTCTTGATCATGTCCCAGAGTTCTTAGAAGTTGTAGTTATGTCCCTTTATCTCTTTTCTTTACTGATATCTGAATGTAGTATTTCTTCAACCTTATCTTCCATCCCTGATATTCTTTCTTCTGCTTGATCTAGTTTACTGGTAATGCTTTCCACTGTGTTTTTTTTTTTTGTTTGTTTGTTTGAGTTCTTCACTTCCAACATTGCTGCATTTTTTTTCCCAAAATCTTAATTTCCTTGCTGAATTTCTCATTTATTTTGCTGACTTTGTCTTCTACATTGGTGACTTTCTGATCTAGGTCCTGAATTGATTTCCTTTTTTTTATTCATTTGCTTGTTTGCATCCCCTCTGAAGTCACTGATCATTTTCATAAGTATACTTTTGCATTCTTTGGTAGATATTTCAACCATATCAGTATATTTTGATTCAGTAGTTGAAATGTTATGGTCTTTTGGAAGAGACATGTCATCTCACTTTTTCATGTTTTGCTTTGTGATTTGTGTATCTATTGGGAAGGATATCTCTTCCAGTTTTGAGGATCTTATTAGCAAACAGCTTTCTCTTGACAGTGCACTCCCCAATACCTGTCAGAAAGAAGATAAACCACTGTAACAGGTTCAATATCCAATCAAATCAAGTATGGAAATACACTTAAAATCAATTAAAGCCAACTACTACAACACTACTGGCCAGAGAACAGGAAATGGTAACATAATGTAAACAATGAAATTACAAATTATTTAGGGTGAAAGTAAAAATAGTAACTGCCTTAAACAAAAGGCAGGTAAAGGGGAAAATGAAAGCAGCAATATAGGTTAAATAAATAAAATGAAAAAGAAGAAGAATGTTAGGAAGATGGAGAGATAAGAGCAAAAGGTAAAAAGAAAAAAAACTGAGGGCACAGTAAAGAAAAATGTGTAAGCAAAATAGACAAACATAAGAATAAAAAATAAAAAGCCTAAAAGATTTTTTAAAAATAAAATAAAATTGACACTAAATGTATAGTAAATAGAAAATTATATACAGGCAGGAAAAGTAAAAAATTACATGAAATAAATAAAATTAAATTAAAAATGGAAAAAAAATCCTTACAAAATGAAAAAGTGCTGGACTGGCTTTTTTCTGTGTCCTCTAATATTAAGGTCTGCCAGGTGGAAGTGGTGGTCAGTTAGAGTCTCTTCTCTATTCTACCAGTTATGTGGATGGTGATCCTGGATGCATCAAGAATAGATATCTGGCAAGGCTGCCCTCACTACAGAAGTCTCTTTTGTGTACCTGGAGCCTCTGCTGCCCACACTTAGCTTTGTTGCTTGTGGGTTGGGCAGGTTTCCACATGTGCCTGAGACTTTCCAATTTGTACCTCCTTGGATGATGGATTAATGTCCAATCCAAGGGATATCTCCTGCATGTGTTGGGGATCTGGGGAAGCAAACAGGGTACTGAGATCTGTACTGAGTGACCTGTCTCAGTGCTTTCATAATCTGCCCAACACTGAACACTCAGGGGGTTGGATGAGCCTGCAGGGATGAAGTATTCTACTGTCATTGAGCTTCAGAGTTCTAAGTTGCACAGGCTGTAAACTGCATGCAGATCGCTGGCTCCAGAATTAAAGAAGCTTGCTGACCTCAGCTTGGGGTTGCCAGTCTCCTCAGTTCACCTGAGGAGGTAGGGTCAGCTCCTACCCTTGCAGGGGTGACAGGGTACTGTCTACCTTGCCTGAGCCTCCTGCTGCCTGAACTTCTCAATGTATCAGTGTACCACCTTCTCCCTCTCTAACTGCCTGATACCACTGTGTTCCACCTTGGGGTTGTGGCAGTTTGTCCCCAGTTTCCCTGACCCAGGACTCTTCCTTGTTTTTAGGCCTCTTGAGTAGGTCAGTTTCAGACAATAAATAACCTCTCAAGGTGGTACCTGATCAAGGCCCTCCAAGATGTGGAGCATGGCAAATGGATCTCTTCTCTGATGCTAACCCTTCAGTCAAGAGCCACAGTCTCACTAAATGTCACTAAAAGATGCAAGGGTTTCAAAGATTGTGGACTTGTCCTGTGGGACAACCAGTCTCTTCACTGGGACTATGTGGCTTACCATTTGGATGAGGCTTCTGTTTCTCCTTCCCTGCCAGGGAGCTGCAGCTGGAGACATGGCCTGCTCACCCCTTCTTGATGTGTAGTCCTTCTGTTCTCTGTACTCTATCACCATCCTTGATAGGTCCTCCTATCACCATCTTTGTGATTTCTGTGCTTTCCCACTCTTTCTCTCCTTGGAATACAGTCTATTCTTTCTTATCCTGACTCTCTTGTTTCACCATGTCACATGGAGGCTGTTTATAATCCGCCATTTTAGTCCAGAAGTCCTCATTTTATTCTTTTTTGTTTCCAAGAATTAGTTCATAGTTTCAAATCTCAGGAAAGCATTTGTTAAATAAAAGAATGAACTCCGTTTCCAAACTTTGACTTTCATATTTCAAAGGAAAATCCATTTAAATAATTGCTCATGTTTTATTCTGATTTTTGGGTCTCCACTTAAGGTATATTTACTTTAATCAGTTTGTTCTGATGCCAATTATCCCAAGATAATTTTGATGGCTGTAGTTTAAAAAGTATTATAAATTCAAACAGGATATACTTTGTAAATGAATATGCAGAAATGAATAAAATAAACAGGCTAATGCTTGTGTTTATGGACTGATGACATGATACTGACAGTGTTCCTGGATTTAGTAATTCATGAGTTAAACTTGATAGATATCTTAATGTATGGATATTTGAGTGCTTAAATTACAAGGAGGAATGCAAGATATAAATGGTCAAAGTGATAGTGTAGCTGATATCGCCCAGTAAGGATTGAATTAATATTTACATTAAACTACATTAAACTAAATAGTTTTAGTTTAGTTAATTTTTCTTCTGGGAAGGAACTTTTTTTGAATTTGCTCAACCTAAAGGAAATGGTGGTTTCAGCAACGTTTTTATTTCCTCCGAACATTGCAATTGCTAACTTTGGTTTTGTTTTGTTTTCAAATTGTAATCTCTTTGCTAATACATTTTGAGAACATGTTCTGTCATCTGTGGCTCCAAGGACAACATTTCTTATTACAATATTTTTAGAGTTATGCATATTTTGAATAAAATAAGATTTAAGAAACAAAAACATTTTTCAAAACTTTAGTTCATTACCATTACTATAAGTAAAATATTCATGTTCTTTGTCCCTGACCCAGAGGTCTTGTATTTTCTTTTAGTATCCTTGAGGATGTGGCTAACTTGTTAACTTGCAAGGATGATAAAAATCACAGACCCTTCAAAATTCTTGAAATGAGGCAATTGTCCATGTTGATTTCAGAAGTACTCACTCAAAAATGTGTCCATTTCATCTAAGCTGTTGATCCTGCTAAAAGTTACCAATTATATTCACTTATTATTTTGATTTCTCTATGATTTCCAGTACTGTCCCTTTTTAAATTCCTGATGTAAATAATTTTGTTTCTTTTTTCTTGATCAGTGTTAATCAGTTCTGGTTCCCATCTTTTTCTCTTGATCAATCTTAATAAAGGTGATAACCCTGTTGTATCACCCCAATGTAGATAGACTCAGCCTGCACTCCTTGGGACTGCTTATTACAAGGAAAATTAAAAACTTAGTCCAAAGTCTGTGCTAGGAAAGCTGAACAGGGAGAGAAAGGATTGGGAAACACCCAGTCAGATCAGACATCAGGCAAGAAATTTACCAGTGAGCAGTGTCTTAGGTCATCTGAGACACAAAATTAAAGTCAACAAAATAAGATAGAATGACACATATGAATAAGTGAGTCACTACCAAAAGTCCTTCTGTGAGGAAGGACATTTGTCACCAGTGAGACTACAACTTGCAACTTTATTAACAGGAGATACAGATAAAATAAAAAAATAAAACAAAGACAAAATAAAGAAAGATTGAACTAAATCATGCACTGTATTTTTTAAAAGATGCAGTCTGCTTCTTTTGAGCTCCCCATAGAATCTGTCAATATTAAATCACTAATAAACAAGGCTGACTTTCATATGTTTGCAGATGCAGTTAAGCCCAGAGAAACATACTTGAAATGCAAACAAGACACACAGTCTTGGAGCAGGACCTAGCTCATTTTCGTTTCACTATTTTGAGGTTGTTTTAATAGGAGAGAAAATATATTAGTTGCACAAAACCTTAACCTACAATGATTTGACTACAATGGGGTATAACTTTTCTAAAGCTAAGAAGTCAAAAGGGTGAAAAAGGGAACCTAGGACTAGCAAAGAAGCACTATAATGTTATCGGTATTTTACATTTTCTCTATATTCTTACTTCATTGTGCTCAGCATGTGATCCTTCCACTTATGCTTTTTACTCATGGTTACAGACAGATGTTTCACCCATGGTTTCACAGTCACACTCCAAGCATAAGGAAGAAGTCAGGGGTGGTGTCTATCAGCTAGACACTGAGGGGCTAGAACAGAGATAGCTACTTTCCACTTCAGGTAGTAGGTTATTTCAAGGAAAGTTATCCAGAGAGATATTATCATCCCAGTCAAGGCATATATTATAGATTGAGTTGTGTCCCTCTAAAATATAATGTTGAAATCCTAACCTCTTATAACCCAGAATGATGTTTGGAAATGGGGTCCTTGCAGGTGGTCCTAATCAAGTTAAAATAAGGTCATTAGGGCAGACTTTACTCAATACTAGTGTCCTTACAAGAAGGAGACAGAGAAGAGAATGCCATGTGAAGACACAGAGACAAATAGAAGGAAGGAAGACAGAAGCAGAGATTGGGGTTATGCTGCCCCAAGCCAAGTAATTCCTGGGGCTACCCCAAAAGCTGGAAGAGTCAGAGAAGCATCCTCTTCTAGGAGCTTTGAAGGGATCATGGTTGGGTCAACAATTTGATTTTGGAGTTCTAGCCTCTAGAAGGGCTGGGGTTTAGCTCAGTCGGTAGAGTCCTTGCTCTGAGTACTCTGAGGCCTTGGGTTTGACCCTCAGTACAATAATAATGGGAGAAGGACCTGGCAGCCCACTCCTGAAATCAATCCTGAAACAATCAGCCATTGAAAACCCTATGACTAGCAGAGAAGCACTGACAAAGTGCTGGACATGGCACAGTGTTGGGGAGTGTTTCTGTTGTACATAGGGTCACTATGAGTTGGATCCAACTCAATATCACCTATTAACAACAGCCTCCAGAACTGTGAGAGAGTAAATTTGTTTTTAGTCATCTAGTTGGAGATACTTTGTTATAGTAGCCATAGGAAATGGAACATTTAGTACAGATCTGAGGTGTTATTTTCTTAGTGCTAGAATTTATGATGATAGCAATATAACAGAATCCATTTAAAGAAAGATTTTCTTGGGTGTCATTCTGGGAGGGTAAAAAAATAAGCTTCACTATACCTTTATAAAGGAATCATAGTAGAAATAGTACAGAAATAATTACACACAAGTATTGAACAGTGGATGCAACAATGGGCTTAAACATAAAAGACTGTATGCATGGCACAGTGTTGGGTAGTGTTTTGTTCTGTTGTACGTAGGGTCGTTATGAGCTGAATCTGACTTGATGGCATCTAACAACAATTATAGAAGTTATATAGATCATGTCATAGTAAAGCTGCAATTATAATCCACTTTTAAAAGAAAGGGCAATTATTTAACATGTTACAAGTTTAAGAAAATTGATTTTCATAGATTTGTGTTTTTAGAGTATAATGAATATGGATAGTAACTCTTATGCAAAGGCTCCTTTAACATTAACCTATTAATGACACCATTAAACATTTAAGTCCTAATAATTACATATAAATTATAATAATATTAAATTGGAATCAAATGTAAACCCTACTTAGAGAACAGCCTGCAGCCATAGCACTGTAGTGTCCAATCCCATCAGATCTGGGAAGCTAAGCAGGGTCGGGCCTGGTTAGTACTTGGATGGGAGACTGCCTGGGAACACCAGGTGCTCTAGGCTTAGGAGAAGGACCTGGCAGCCTACTCCCAACAAACAATCCAGGCTTGGGAGAAGAACCTGGCAACCCACGCCCAAGAAACAATCAGCCATTGCAAAACCTATGAATAGCAGAGAAACACTAACAAAACTGATTCACCTGCTTTGAGTAGGGTTGCTATGCGTCAGACACAGACCCAGGGCAGCTAACAACAACAACGAGCTTAGAGAACAGGAGGAATGTATAATGAGAAGAGCAGGGGGGGAAAGAACAGGAAAATGGGAAAAAAGCCCTCAAGAAACAAACAGGAAAAATATTGAAAGAAAAGAAGCTGAGAGGCAGAGAAAAAAGTGTCCAACAGGGAAAAGAAATTAAGAAATAAGTGGCAGCTGGGGGTGTAGCTCAGCAGTAGAGAGCTTGTCCTAGCAGGCTCAAGGTTCTGGGTTTGATCCAGCACCAAGAGAGAAAGAAAAGAGAAGAAAGAATTTCTTGAACTGGGAAATTGCCCTGAAAAGTGTCACTTTTCCCTATTTATAGATTAAATACAATACCAGTTATAATAATCCAAATTAAAAATACTAGTGAGGAGACAGCTAGCTTGTGGTTCTGGATGCAAAGAGCTTAGAAGTCACTACTCCACCCTAACAAGTAAAAACCTGAACAGATTGAAAAATTAGCAACTCTTTTTGGATCCACAAGAGAGGGGAGGACACAGGGTAAGCTGTTTCCCTCAAGACTGAAGAAAGAGGCCAATAAAGTGGCTCACAACTTACCAGAGCAGAGGATGGAGAGCTCAAACTTCTGCTGCAACCATGCCAGAGCAAGAATCCTGGGCTGTAACTGAATTGCTGGAGGCTCAGCCTGGGCAAGCCTGGGAGTTAAAACCTTCAGGGAACCTGGTCAATGAAATCATGCCCCCCAGTTCTCTCAGTTCTACCTTCAGGAGCTCTACCAGCTCCTCACAATAAACAGTGGAGGGAAATCCCCTTGGAGGTCTGGCAGGAGGAGGGAGAAACCACTTTGAAATGCCCCAGAGTACTCTGATTTTCTTAACAATGTTTGTGCTCAGTAGAACTAGTTAACCAAATCAGAACATCCTGTGGTTTATCAGAGCCCAGCTGCCCTGAGTGAAGGCGAGCACTCAGCTCCAGCCCACGCTGGCCACCCTTTCCCACATAAAGGGTGGGGGAACTAAGAAACACATGCGAAGTTCACAGTCCAGAGGCAGGCTCACTAAAAAACTGAGACCTAATCAAGTGCCATAGAACACTTCTTTTCCCTTGTCACCTTAGCACATTATTTAAAGCCTTCTTACAGCCTTTCGTTTTACTCAGTACAATATGTTATACCTGGCTATTAGAGGAAAATAAAACTACCACCACCACCACCACCACAAAACCCATTACAGAACACACCAAAAGTCCAAAGCCACAAGTTAGAGACAGAACAACTGTCAAAACCAGGACTTGGGGGGATATAGGGAATATTATGCTTATGCTCTCAGGGAAAAAACAGGCAGCATGAAAGACAGGTGGGCAGTGGAACTACAGGGGTGGAAATCATAAAAAGGAGCTAAAACAAAATGCTAGGGACAAAGCACACTGCTAAAATAGAATGCCTTTGATGGGTTAAATAGAGACTGGACCTAGCGAGGAAAGAATCACTCACCTTGAAGATATACCCAACAGAAACATCCAAAAGGGAAAAGCAAAAAGAACAAAATCTGTAAAAAGAATAGACTATCAAGACTGCCAGATACTTATAAAAGGTACAAATATGTAAAATAGGGATACCAGAAGGAGAAGAAAAAGATAAATAAAAATACTCAAAACAATAATGACTCAATTTTCCCCAAATTAATGTCAGGCACCAAACCAAAGATCCAGAAAGTCCAGAGACCATCAAGCAGGATAAATGTCAATAAACAAAACAAAATGAAAAAACAAGCAGGAAATATACTGTACCTTGATATGTCCTTTCAAACTACAGAAAATCATACATAAAGAAAAAAAAATACTGAAAGAAACAAGTTTAAGAACACATCATTTATGAAGGAGAAAAGATAAAAATTGTATCTCATTTTCCTGAAACAATGCAAGCAAGAAGAGAGGAGAGTAAGATGTTCCAAGTTTTGGAAAGAAAAACAATCTAGAATTCTAAACTCCATGAAATTATATTTCAAAAGTGCCAGGAGAAATAGACATTCTCAGACATATAAAATTTTGTTATCAGTAGACATGCCTTGAAAAAAATGTCAAAAAACATTTTTCAGACAGTAGGAAAATAATATAGGTAAAAAACTCATATCTGGGTTAGGGATGTGGCTGAGTAGTAGAACACTTGTCTAGCATGCACAAGGCCTTAGGTTCAGTCCCCAGAACTGCAAAAAAAAAAAAAAAGAAGAAATAAAGAACAACTCAGATCTTCACAAAGAATGAAGCAGTATCAGTAATGTATTCAGTTATGTGTGCTTCTACCAGGCGTGATCAAAGGATATGGTGAACGTTTAAATAAAAAAGCTATTACAATAAAAGATACATTGTAATTAATCCCTCTCAAAGTACTTCCAGTGGCTTTGAACACACTTATCTCATCATTCGTACCACTTTCTGAAGCAGTTCTTTTGTGTCTTTAGTTGTGCTGTGATGGCTACCTCAATGCCCTGAATTGATTCAAAACATTTACCTTTTATAGTCATTTTGACTTTGGGAAAGAGCCAGAAGTTGCACAGTGCCAAATCCACTGAATAAGATGGAGGAGGACACACTCTAATGTTTTCATTTGACAGATATTGTTCTATTACAAGTGATGTGTAACATGCAGCATTGTCACAATGGAGTATGAAATTAAAAACAATCACAAAAGAAGACTTCCAGAACTGCCTCAGAAAGTGGCAAGAATGATGGGATAAGTGAGTTTGAAGACAGGAGGAGTATTCTGAGGGGTATTAAGGGCAATGTGTCTTTTACTGCAATAATTTTTAGGGAAACCACTAAAAAAGCAAGAAAAAATGCTTAGCATATACTAAAAAAGGAAAGTAGAAATCACTTAAAATGCTCAACTAAAATCATAAAAGGTAAAAGTGGTAGACAAAACTAGGAACAAATGTGTCAGATCTATGCAGGGCTGGTCCTTAGACATTTTTACCTTTGAAGGTTCCTTTTGCTATAAAACCTATTACAATTTATATTACTGCATTGGTATTAAAATGAATGTAATCCATGCAGGTTCATCATGTTTACTTTTATTATATTCATCTTTCTTCTCCATTTTCTTTTTGCAGTGCCTGGGAGTTGAACCCAGGGCCTCACATGCACTTTGCAAGTGTTCTACTACTGGGCTGCACCCCCAGCTGTTTTTACTTTTTTTATCCTTGTGACAGTGTCTCACTGTTACACAGGCTGCCTCTGGCCTCAAACTCATGATCCTCCTGCCTCAGCCTCTCAAGTTGCCAGAATTATAGGCATGCATCACTGTGCCAGTTCATATTTCTTCTCATTTTAGAATAAATTAAAACATTTTCATGAGTCCCTAAAAGTGTCCTGGATCCCTGGCTCTTGCCTTGTGTACCTACTGTATTAGTCAGCCTTGTATATAAGCCCACAAGCAATAGGATACTGATAGATCAATCAAAGGAGAGTAGGAGAATTGTTTCATGCAGTTACGGAGGCTGAGAAGTCCTATAACAAGCTGTCTGCAAACTAGAGACTCAGGAAAGTGGATAGCTCAGCTTACTCCAAGTCTGATGTCCTCAGAACCAGGCTGACTGATGGAGGACTATCAGTCCAAAGCTAAAGGCCTATGCACCTAAAGGGCAGCTGGTGCAAGTTGTGGAGCCTGTCACTAGCTGGAGGCAATGCAACTCCACTCCACATTGCTTGCTATGCAGCCTGAGGAACTCCCCTCATTGGCTTGGGGGGCTTCCACTCAGGTGTAGCTCAGTTCTTGATTTAACACCACAAGAAAAGAATTTCAGAATGGCTCAGAGTGAAACAAAGTTGCAGAGTTTTTTTTATTAAGTAGAAACATAAACTGCACTTCAGAAAAGTGAAGTATTGGGGTTAGGAAAGTAGCTACATGCCTCAGAAGTAGATATATATGCAATTTGGGGGCTTTGAAGCTACTTAATCTGCAAGTTTAGTAACATATTAAGGAAAGTCTGAGCTGGTATGCTTATTTTTCTTTTCCAAAGAATTCTCTCCTTGGTGAGGAAATTTATTAGATATATTGTGCAGGCTTGCAGGTGGAGAGCAGAGTGATAGTGGAAATAAAAATATCGAACAAAAGGATCTTTACTTGTACATAGACAAGTCATTTAACAATCTTATGACATCTCTTTTGCAGGTGGTCTGATCAGTTATGATGAATTCTCAGGGTGTCAATCAGCAAGACATAAATCTGAACCAGGAGTAGAGGGGTGTTCCCTTTCTCATGTCTCCTCTGTTTCCCAACTAGCTATCTTGCCTCATAACAGCTAGAGAACCTGGAGCTCTAACATCCTAAGAGAAGGGGGGTTCCCATCCGGGGCATGGAAAGTAATTATCTTTTCTCTACCCTTTTCTTCTGTTTGGATCCCTGATCCACCTACACTGAGGGCGAAACTTCTCTATTGAATCTACCAAGTCACATGCAAATCTCCTCCAGAGACACTTTCACAGATACACTCAGGAACAATGTTTATCAGTTATCAGTATCCCTTAGTCCACTCAGACTTACTAAGATCAACCAGGATGTGAAAGGCCTGGAAAAGAATAGTGAACAGAGTGGAAGGGGCACAAAGCACCAGCTTCCCCTGCACTTTCCTCCTCCTAACTGGTCACTTGTGGGAAATTTAGAAATGAACAGCTCTGGACTTTGTTATCCTTTCTTTATAGAACTTACATGGAGATGAATCATTAAAGGAGAATCACCTCTCAAATGAAAGCCTTCAAAATATGCTGCCCATATGCTTTGACCTATGTGACGTGTCTACTTCAGGTGCATATGGTGTGCCCTCCATGGCAACATGTAGTCCCTTAGCTCCTCCTTGAAGAGAATTTATCATGTGGAATAGTGCGGTTAGCTAACAGTCTGAGGCTGCAGCATGTTTGGAATTGGCCACAGCATTTCAGCCAGGGCCACACATTTCCTGGGCAGCCCTGTTTGGTGACAAAGTATGAGGGCTGCACTAAGCCATTTTTGTCCAAGGCATACTTCTCCCAATGTGAAAGCTCTCCATGGGAATTTTTTATGCCACAGCTCCACCTTGTGTGGGCTGAGATTTCCTCAGAGTTGCTTGCCAGCCTGGGCTTCTTTACACTGAACCTTCTCTTATCTCCCTAAGCCCCACATTTCTGCCAGCCTCCTTTCTATGTGTCAGATGTACACTATAGTCTGAGGTGTTCCTTACCTACTCTTGTTTCCTCTGCCCTTTTTTGTGTGTGTACCCATAAAACTTTATTTATGGACCACCGCAGTTTGAATTTTATATAATTTTCATCTACAATAAAATAGACTACATTTTATTCTCTTAAAAATTTTTATCTTGGAGTGGTGGTACATGCTTGTAATTGCAGCATTTGGGGTGGGGGTGGAGACAGGAGGATAGTGCATTTGAGGCCAGACTGGGCTACATAGTGAGACCCTGTCTCAAAAAACTAAAACCAAACAAACAAAATGTTTTAAAACCATATTTAGATTTACTGAAAAATTGTGAGGACAGTACAGAGTGTTTCCATATAATTCACATCCACTTTCTCCTATTGATAGGGGCTGCCGGGCAGGAAGAAATGGAATGAAGGGGCCCTGTGCAGCCATTTGCTTACCAGACACATTTGGAGACATGAATACCAATGTGAGCTTCCTCTGAGACAAATGGCTCAATCTGGTGGTCAGCACTTCCTTGGTACATAATATCCTTACAAATATACCATGATTGCTAGTTGATGATACCTTCTTACAAAGGGTTTGGGTTCAGGTTTAAATCCTATGGTAGACATCAGGGTTCCAAACTGCACCTGAATCCAAACCTTGAACTCATTCTGGTTCAAGTACTTAATTTTTTTTTTTCTGAACCTGAATCTAAACCCAAACCTGAACTCAAACCCAACTGTGTTCAGGCTCAGCTTTTATTTATTTTTTTAATCATTAGCTATTTAAAAAATTGAAAAGGAAAACACTGAAAAATTCTTACTCACTTACACATAGCATTAAAATGTACACATGTACGTACATATATATTAGTTTATTTATTTATTGGTACTAGGGATTTGAACCCAGGGCTTTGTACATACTTTATAAGCACTGTACTTCTGAGCTGTACTCCTGGCCCCTTTTTAATTTTTTACTTTGAGACAGGGTCTAAGTTATGTACACTGTCTCTGGCCTCAAATTTGTGAACCTCCTGCTTCTGCCTCCCAAGTTGCTGGAATTACAGGTGTGCATCACCGAGGGGCCAGCAGGATTAAAATTTGAAACTGCAACCCATACCCTCTAAATTTTAACATATGGAACCTGCACCCCAACACCTGAACCCAATATTTCAGAGTTTTGAAGCCATGCTTTGACAGCATGCACTTTAAAGATTTGTCTTCTTTTTCCCCAAAGGGACCCATGACATTTACTTAAGTGAATTTATACTTAAAAAGAGGGATGTCCATAGTTAGAGGACTACTGAACACAGATTCTGAGTTGATACTGATACACAGAGAATCAAAACATCCTCATGGGTTCCTATTAGAGATACACATATGGAACCAGGTAAGAGGCTACTGGCCAAAGTCTAGCTTACAGTGGATTCCTTTGATCTTCAGACCCACTGTATGGTCATTTTTCTGGACTCTTAACATACAACTGAAATTAAAATATTTCATTTGTAGAGTAACTTCCGGATTGAGTCCTTGGCTGTGGAGGAAGACTAAGTGGAAGCTTTTGATACTATGAAGCTAAAATAGAAAATCAAACCCCATATTGTATCCTTGGGATATGGCAGAGATTGTTGTTGTTAGGTGCTATTGAGTCATGTCTAACTCAGAGTGACCCTCATAAGATTTTCAATGGCTGATTATTTTGGGATTGCTTTAGGAGTGGATTGCCACGTCCTTCTCTTGGTGGTAGAGATTAGTTTTCCTTAAAAGAGCAAAGATCTTTTTAAGAGTAATCCCAATTCTATGTATTTTTAAGGGACTAATCTGGTCCCTGCAGAAGCCTGATGGATCCTACAGAATGCCTATAGACTACCACAAGGTAAGCCAAATAATACAACCTATCGTAGTTGCCATGCTGAATACACCACCATAAATTAAGCACATTAATACGGCCTCAGGTACACAGAATGCAGCTATTAATTTGGAAAACATATTCCTTTTTATCCTGATTAGTCAAGATGATCAGAAATAGTTTGCATTCACATAGAAGGGACAGAATTTTGCCCTAGAACTATGTTACTAGTCCTATCATTTGTCAGAATATAATTAGAAGATATTTGCAGTGTGTGTAATCCTGTACAACTTCACATAAATGAGAAAGGAAGATGCCAAAACAACGGTCAAAAATAAGTGAGAAACTGCTGCATTTGTGTACCTTACTACAGAGAAAGAAGCTCATGATCTGATAAGATACCAAGACACTACGTTCTCTGTTTTGTCAGAACCAATAAGCCATGAAGTCAGGCAAGGCCAGCTACAATACACCTACAAACTGTGAAAGGAACACCTATGATCAAGTGTATACAAGATCTAAGGGCATGAGAAAACCATGTAAGTGGATAATCTAGATTTCCATGTTACCCAACACAGTTGTACCAGTGCTGAGCTCATATCTATGACTATGTAGAGGAGGGATTCTAGCATCATTAAATAAAAGAAAGGAAAGTATTCAAATATGGTTTATCAATTAGTTGGCTTGACATGTGGGTGCAAGCTAAAAATGGACAATAGCTGCTTTAGATTCATACTCAGTGGTGGCCCAGAAAGACATGGGGAATAGAAAATCTTCAAGGTGGAGATTTGAGTGGTATAACTGGTCATGTACTTTGTATGGAAGCAGAAATGGCCATTGTTGTTAAGTGCTGTTGACTTGGCTCTGACTCATAAAACCCTATGTACAACAGAATGAAATAATACCAGACATTGTCCCATGCACAGGATTTTTTATGCTTAGGCCCATTCTTGCAATCACTGAGTCAATCCATCTAGTAGAAGGTCTTTCTTTCTTTGCTGACCTGTCACTGTCTCAAACATGATGTCCTTCTCCTGACAACATGTCCAAAATATGTAAGACACCATCTAACTATCCTTGCTTCCAAGGAGCACTCTGGTTGCATTTCTAGGATGCATCTGTTGGTTTTTTTGGCAGTCCATGGTGTAGTCAATTTCATCTCCAGCACCATAATTCACAAGCATCAATTCTTTTCCTGTCTCTCTTATTCACTATCCAGCTTTCCCAAGCTTACAATGCAACTGAAAATAACATGGTATGAATGACACACACCTTCGTTTTTAATGTGACATCTTTACTTCTTAACACTTAAAAGGCATCTTTTACAACAGGTTTCCCCAATGCAATGCAACTTTTCTTGACTGCTGCTTCCGTGGGTGTTGATTGTTGAACCAAGTAAAACAAAATCTTGGATGATGCCAATCTTTTCTCCATTTATCATTAAGTTGCTTACTGATCCAGTTCAAAAGACTTTTTTATTGTTGTTGTTGAGGTGCAATCCATACTCAAGGCTGTGTTCTTTGATCTTCATCAGCAAGTGTTTTAAATCCTCTTTACTTTTGGCAAGCAAACTTGTGTCATTTGCACATTGCAGACTGTTAATGAGTCTTCTTCCTATCCTTATGCCATGTTCTTTTTCAAAAAGTCAAACTTCTAAGAAAGATGTCAATATAAATGGACTAGAAATTGCATGTAATTGTTCTAACATGATAAAAACAAAGACCACTACAGGAAAAGTTTCTATATTAAACAGAACTGGAACCCAAGGACATATAGAAAAATACTACTAAGTAAAAGATAGAGAAGACTTAGATGGGAAACTTAGATGGGAAGGGTGGGAGGGGGGGAAGCATAGAGGAGGGTAAGGGGTAACCTATATGAATAATGTTTATCAGAATGCATATATGGAAATGTCACAATGAAAAGCATGTCAAAATGAATCACATTAAGATGTGCATTAAAAATTTCCAATTAAAAAAAGTCAAACTTCTTGGATTATTTGTTCAGCATAGAGATTAAAGAGGTATGGTGAAAGGATAGAGCCCTGATGCACACCTTTTCTGATTTGAAACCAAGCAGTGTTTCCTTGTTCTATTCAAGTGACTGCATCTTGGTCCATGTCTCAATTCCTCTAAGTACAATTAAGTGTTCTTGTATTTCTATTCTTCACAATGTTATCCATAATTTGTTGTGATCCACATAGTCAAATGCCTCTGCATATTCAAGAAAACATTTCTGGTAATCTCTGTTTTTGGCTAAAATCCATCCACAATTAACAATTATATCCCTGCTTCCACACCCTCTTCTAAATCTGGCATGATTTTATGGCAATTCCCTGTCAATATACTGTCACAGTTACTTTTAAACGATCTTTAGTAAAATTTTACTTGCTTGAGATACTAATGATATTATTTGATAATTTCCACATTTTGTTGGATCCCCTTTCTTTGGAATAGGCACAAATATGGATCTCTTCTAGTCAGTTGGCCAGGCAGCTATTTTCCAAATCTCTTGGCATAGACAAGTGAGCACCTCTGGTGCTGCATCTGTTTGTTGAGAGATCTCAATTGATATTCCACCAATTCCTGGAGCTTTGTGTTTCACCAAGGCCTTCAAGGCAGCTTCTACTTTTTCCTTTAGTACATTTGGTTCCTAATCATTCTGTGTTCCAATTATTAATGGGAATTTACAGTTGCTTCTTCTCATTTTTTGTTGTGCCACATCAGCAAATGGAAGTCACAGGGGACCTATTTGGTTAACCCTACCTTGAGTTGGCAACCCCAGTGGTCTTTTGAGTGTCTTCCAACCTGGCAGTGCTCATTTTTTGGCACTATATCTGACAGTGCTTTTCTGCTATTCACAGGGCTTTCAAAGGTTAATTGTTTTGGGAATGGCCTGCCAAGTTCTTCTCCACAGTCTGTCTTAGTCTGGAAGCTCAGCTGAAACCTGTCCACCATGTATGACCTGGCTAGGATCTGAATACCAGTGGCATAGCTTTCAGCATCACAGCAACATGCAATCCCCCACGGTATGGTAAAGTAACAGACAAGTGGCCATAGCAATAAATATGGGCACATAGACAATGGCAAATGCCTGCCAGGGAATCAGGGATCTAGAAGGAGAAGTATTTGAAGATTAGAAATAAGAAGGTCTGGGACGATGGCATGTGGATAGAGATGTGGGGAAGAAATGATGTATGGAGTTTTTAATGGATAAATGCCCACCAGAAACATTGAACAATCACATAATCAATAAGACTCAATTAGTTGACATCTGTTGGCTTTTGTCCATCAGCCATGCAGAATTAGTATGAGGGGCATGGAATAGATGGATATTAACCACAGGCCTATTTGCCTGGGCTTCCACTTATGTAGGCTAATCTAGGTATGGCTGCATGTACAACCTACCAACAATGGAATGATTCTTTGAGGAGACCAACTGGAATCTTGTGGAAATTGATTAGACCCTTTGCATCCTGGAAAAGTCAATGATTCTTTCTCATTGGAATAAACACCTATTCTAAGTATGGGTTTGACTTTCCTGTCCACACACTCTTAGCAAAAGCTATGGCATATGAGTTGCTGAGTGCCTGAGCTACAGTCATAAAATACTAACACCAGCTATCATCCAATCAGAAGTTTCATCTCATAGTGAAGGAGTTACAGAAGTAGAGCTTCACTAGGGAACTCACCCATAACACTGTGTAGAAATTACTAGCCTGATAAAGCATTAGGATGGTTTCTTAAATGGGTAGCTAAAATTCCAATCTAAAGGCAAGAATATTTCTCCAATAGGAAGGATATATTAGAATAGGCTGGGTGCCATGGCACACACCTGTAATCCCAGCAACTCAGAAGGTTGAGGCAGCGAAATCACAAGTATGAGGCCAGGTGCAATCTGTGCAACTTAGCAAGACTGTGTCTGAAAAAAAGTTTTAAAAAGATTAAACAGGGGCTGGGAGTGCAGTTAAGTAGTAGAGCACTTTCCTAGGATGCATGAGGTCCTGTTGACTCCTAGCACTGGAAAAGAAGAAGAAAGAATATATGAGAATAGGAAACAAAGGGTGGAAGAAAGGGTGGCCTAATTACCATCATTTTTATTGACCCATTGGGTACCTATGCATTCTGTATGTTTTGTGATTCTCTTCCCCAAACAGAATATTCTTGCCAGGAGACATAGTAATACATATACATATGTATATGTATACATATATATGTATATACATATATATGTATATATATATATACATATATATATATATATGGTGTGTGTGTGTGTGTGTGTGTATTTTTTATTCTGCACTAGTTAGTGCTATGTGGGGCAGAGTAGTCACGAATGTTGTACTATTCCAACTTGTGTGAGACAGGTTAGTGATTATGGTTTTCTTTGTTAATAACGTCTATTTTTTCTTATTAAGAGGAATATCATTAGTGCTCCTCTGATTTTAAATATTTTTAGAGATTCTGTCTAATACAGCCCAGTATTACATTTTTTTTTTTTTTTTACCAGCCAGGTGCCATGTTAGTGGGCATGTGCTTTTGGAAGTTCCTTTTTTCAGGATTGTCCTTGAAGTTCCTTTCTGCGTCTGTTTTTATATTATTTTATCAAGATGACCAAGAACCCAGAGGCAGCCAGCCGCCTGGTTATACAAGAGGGACTATTTGGGAAGAGGAAGGGAATCTGCAGGAGTAAGGAGAAGGAACAAGAATATAAAATGGGGAGGTGAATATTATCAAAGTACATTATATGAATGTAGGCAAATGTCATAATGAAACCTCTTAATATAATTAATATATGCTAATTTAAAAAATGGAGGCAATAACAACTGCACAGAGTGGTTTTGAGTTAAATACATGGAAACACTTTGGAAGCTATGAAGTGGGATACAAATGTGTAATAATAATAATAATAATAATAATAATAATAATAATAAATCACTATAGAGAACCATTCTCATTTCTTTACCTACAGTTTTTCTCAGGATGTTGGGGAGAAAAGAGGTGACTTCACATAAACAAAAAAATTAATCTCTAAACTTCAGAGCTCCTGAAAAACAAAGTTAATCAAAGAAACAATGAAACCCCAGAATCTCTCAAATCCAAGAAGATAGTTCAGGCATCTTTTGTACAGTTTCATCTTGTCCCATTTTAGAATAATTTATTTATTTATTTGTTTGTTTGTTTTTATAGTACCTGGGGGATAGAACCCAGGGCCTTGCACATGCTTTTGCAAGTGCTATACCACTGGGCTATTCCCCTAGCCAATTAAATTCTTTTTTTTACATTGAAAATGGGTCATGCTAGGATATGCAGGCTCCCTCTGGCCTCAAAGCTGCGATCCTCCTGCATCTACCACTCAAGTTCTTGGGATTTCAAGCATGAGCCACCATATCTGGTAGAACAAGCTGTTGTCAACTAAAGAAGAATAGTGTTAATAAGTGCAGAGTTTATACCATTTGATGTATTCTGCTATGCTAGGAATATTGGTTTAATTCATTTATTACTATTACCAATGGTAAGTCAACTTATCTTTGTTCATAAATTTGTGAACTTTTACAAAACATACTGATTAACTGCAAATAAATAAAAAAACTATTTTATTTTGTCATATAAATTTGGGAGTGGCCATACTGCTCTGTCACAACTAATTAAATTTTGATATTTATTGGCCCTTGGTGACAATGAATTACAGTAAATCTTTAATGAAATATTAAACATAAAGTAGAAATAATAAATTCATCTCCTAACAGGAGGTTAAACTATGCCACAAATATACACCACAAAAATATCTGATATCTTGCTATCACATGGAAAACATGGCCACCATCCATAAGTATGATAGCAATAATAAAAACAAAAAAGTCAATATTCATTAAATGGTTGTTCTGCACTTGGAGTGGTGCTAAGCACTTTACATGGACAATTTTATTTAATACTTGAGAGAATTATTAACTCATGTAAAAATATTTAAAGCACAAAAATGGAAATGTATTTAGAAAATAGAAATTTCCTCGTTTATCAGGATACCATAGTGAAATATTAAGATAATTAGGTCAAGCTTTTAAAAAATTTTCCTATTATCACATCTTTGTCTGTTCTTTGTGTGTAAGAGCTGGTCATAATACTTTCTATACATGTCTTTTGTTTGTATTTTTTTAATTTAAATTTGTTGAATAACTGCAAGAAAGAAAGGAAAGGAAAATATTACAATTGTGGCTTGTATAATTTCTTGCTTATTAAAGCCCAGGGTTCTTCTTTTCAATATTTTGGCTTTTTTGTATTATACTTTTGGCTATGTTCATGCTACATCTTCCTCTTCTTCTTCCCCCTCCTCCTCTTCTTCCAATTCCACTTCTTCCTCTTCTATTTCTTCCTCCTCTTCTTCCTCTTCTATTTCTTCTTCCTTGTCCTTCTCCTTCTCTTTTTTCCCCTCTTCCTCTTCTCCTTTTTCTTTTTCTTTCTCCTTTTCTTTCTCTGCTTCAGATACTTCAGGGGGAAATACCATCTGTTGTTCCAATGAGATATTTGGAAATTGAGGTTGTACTATCAAAACAACTATGATACAAAGTACAAAACATAGTATTCTCAGTAATAAAATAAACATGCATAGTGGATCACATATAATAGGCCGGGGTACTTCCCAACTTGGATACCAAAATTCATAATCTGTAAGTAAAGAAGCAATTGAAAGCTGGTTTTTATATAAAGTAATTAAATTGTTCAAGAAATAAAGAACAATAATACATACATATGGCTTGGTCACGATCTGCATTACCTACAAAGAAAAAGAAAGTCTATAAAGAATTACATATAGTTTCTTCTTTCTCTATAAGACTTTTTCCAATAATAGTGTCACTATTCTCCTAGTTCTCAGGCATCATGCCGTCATATTTGATGCTTCTCCTCCAATAAGTAACCAATCATAAAGTACAATATATTCTCTTTTAGTTAAAGTCAGCCTGGTAAGCCAGAGCGTATGGAAACATAGGGTTAAGAAGATACAGATTTTGTACTAATTCTCTCTAAATAATTGTGTTATCTTATGTAAGTCACTTTATTTCTACCATGTAAAGATTATTCCAGCTCTGACAATATAGGATTGTACAACATCTCTTATTTTTATCTCTTTCTCCCCCTAAGTTACCCTAAGTTAATATCTTAAATTTGCTCATTTTCCTCTTTTAACTCTTATTTCCAGAGGCTTTCAGTTGTGTTTCATTTCTGAGATGGCACTGTTAATACCTTAGCCTGGTATTCATTGTTTTTAGCTACCTAGCTTAATGGGATCATTAATACTTTCAGGACATAAATTCCCTTTCATCTGCTCCCTTGGGCAGAGAGGGTCAGACAACCACTTTTGAATTCCACTAGGAAAGAGAGTGGGGGGATAAATGAGTTTACATACATAGAAAGCCCAATGTCAACCTGGGCTTTGTCTTTCAATATATTACCTAAGGGGAAATGTAGGACTTACTCTTCAAGTACCTTGGAGATGAACTGACTTTCTGTTGGATCTTTTAGGTTACTTCAGCATTTTGTGCCTAGTACTACTTCATATTTTATGTAATGATTTCTACATCAGAGTTTCTTTCTAAAAAGAAGCCTTCACAATATGCATTGTATTTTCTGTTCATCATATATATATACATACATATATATATATATATTTAGTGTAAGCAATAATGTAGTAGTACATTTATTATTTGCATCTTCCTTCACTTATCATCACTAATTTTCATTGGTTACATTCTTCTTTTACTTTTGAATTTCATAAATATTTAAATATACTTAAATTTACTTTTATCTATTGATTGTTTATAAGTTTTCATGTAGCATCTTTGGTCTCTGGCTAAAAATGATAAGGGAATAAGCACTATATATGTCTTCTCCTCCTAAGCTTTATTAATTATATCATTTTTATATTGCCCAGACTTATTTACATTTTGTGTTGTAAATATATTCATCAGATTTGTTTTTGTCTATCAATAAAAGTTCCATGTTTACACATATTTCTTTTACTCTGGTGTTTTCACTCATCTTTTTGGTGAAGCTCACCTTCTAAAGTTCTTTGAGGAAGTGCTCATGTGAACTATATTCCACAATTTATTGCATGATCACAGAACAATTGTCTATTTGCTTATGCTGGAATAATAGGTGTGACAGTATATAAATTGCTGATTGAGTCATCATGCATTAAAGACAAAAGGCATTGTTCAACTGTCTCTTAGCATTGACTGTTATAGTACAGAAGAGTGAGCCAGGCTGAATATATGGGATTATCAATTGCCAATGTAGCTTTACAACCACATCATTGTAATACTGATTCTGTACTGTATAGCTAAAACCAGAAACTACAGTTCTGTTAATTCTTCCCTCTGTATAGCTTTAGGTTAGAATTTTCCAATGACTAGAACACAAGCAAAATTTGGAAGATGTAAGAGAAGCAGAAGTCCTAATTCTCCAGATGTGACTATAAGACAGACAGCTTGTATGAATATAAGATTCACAGTGGGTTTTTTTTTGGTAAAATGCTGCCACTTCTCTGCTTTTGCAGCAATAACTTGGGCTCCCCTAGTGTTTATAACATTCACATAAAACTGCATTTCTTATACTTAACATTTTATTTCATATCTTTAACTCTTTATTATTTCTAAAGAGTGGCTACTTTCAGCATGTAACTGAGACTGTTGAACTCTGAAATTATTTTACACTTTTGTTTAATTTTCCACTGAAGTCCACGAATTTATTAAGTTATTTCCACTGATTTGACCATTTTGTGTCACATTTTTTTTGGCACTTGCAATTAGATTTGATATTTTTAATTTCTGTAAAGTTTTTAAAATAATTTCTTTAAATATCTATCTATCTATCTATCTATCTATCTATCTGTATGTATATCTAGTTTTATTTTATGCTTTGTTAGTTTAGTTCTAATCTTCAAGGTCTATCTCTATTCATAGTGAATCTTAATTTATCAGTTTGTATTTGTAGTTTAAATTCTTTTTAAAAATTCTTTGCTTGTTTTTCTCAGGCATGAGCTCCACATCCCTTACTATGTTTTCCAGTGGTTTTTTTTTTGTTGTTGTTTCTTGTACTATTTTCAATGTGATATTCACTTCTGGAATGTGTTTATTTTTTCCCAAGCTCTATCAGTGATTTTATTTTATTTTTGTCTTGCCAAATATTCCATGACATTTGGTTGTTTTGTCTCTTGTTTTATAAAATGTTTTTGAAGATGATATATCTGTTCTCATTTTCTATGTGCTCTATGGCAGAATATTTTGGTGAGCATTTTGCTTTTAGTATTTGTTTTTCTTTTTCTTTTGGAGTCATGGATAGATCATGTACCAGTCTTTTTTATTATTGTTTGTACCAGTTTTCTAAGCTATGTAACAAATTTCCATAAACTTAAGAAGTTGAAACAACACACATTTATTATCTCACAGGTTCTGTGATCAAGAGTCCAAGTATGGCTTGGTTGTGTTTTTGCTTGAGGGTCTCATTGGCCTGAAATCAAAGTGTTGATCAGATTATGCTCTCATCTGATGGCTTGACTGAAGAAGATTCTGCTTACTGTTGGATGAATTTATTTCCTTGTAATTGTATGGCTGAGAACTTTGCTTTTTTGCCAGCTGTTGGTTGGAAATGACGTTCAGCTCATAATGGTTACCTGCATTTTCTACCATATAGTTTTCTTCACAGACAGGCGACAACATAACTACTTGCTTCTTCAAGGGTAGCAGGAGAACTACAATGAGTTTTCTAGGAATACAAAGTTTCATATAATGTGATGTGATTACAAGAGTGATATACCATCACCTTTGCCATCTAACCCAATTGAATCATAGGGTTGATATCATGTTATCTTTGTTGTATTCTAATAGTGAGAAGCAAGGCTTAGGTCTCATCGACATTCAAGAAGAGAGTGTTATACAAGAAAGGGTATGGAAATGAGAAGGTGATGATCATATGTTGTCACCTTAAAGTTTGTTTGCCACATTGCTCATCTTTAAACAAATGAGTTTTGTACATTCCAGGTATCTGTAGAGTGTTGTGTGAGAGAGAAGTCAGGTCAGGGTCCAGGTTAACTGGAAATTTTCCTGCTTCATTGATAAATTTCTTTATGTCACAAAAGTGTGTGAGTAAGGTCCTTTATAGCTATTATTTCTCCCTTTTGAACAGGACTGGCAGTTATGAAGCTGTCAAAATAGAGTTGTATTTGCTCAGGACAGAATTCTTACTGAAAATATGTCATTTTCTAAGTGATTTCTTATTATGACTATGTATTGGTTTCCTAGGGATGCTGTAACAAATTATGACAAACTGGACTTATTCTCCCACAGTTCTGGGGGCTGGCAGTCTGAAATCAAGATGTTGGCAGGGCCATGAATCTTTTAAAGCTTCTAGGGAAGGATGTTTCCTTCTCTTTTCCTAGAGTTTGATAGCTTCGGACAATTCTTGGCATTCTTTGTTTTGGCTTGATTTTTTATTTTATTTTATTTATTTATTTATTTATTTATTTATTTATTTATTTATTTTTGGGACAAGGTCTTACTATGTAGTTCTAGCTGGCCTGGAACTCACTATGTAAACCAGGCTGGCTTCAAACTTGTGGTAATTCTCCTGTCTCAGCCTACCAGGTACTGAGATTACAGGTATATGCCACCATGCCCAGCTTGATTTTTGGCAGTCTTTGGTTTATATTTTCATCATTCTGATCTCTGATTTTATCTTCACATGACCTTCTTTCCTCTAAGTATATCTCTGTGTGTTCTTTGCTCTTCTAATAAGGATGATAATAAGGGGATTCAGAGCTCACTATATTCAAGGATCACTTCAACTTACTAATTATTAGTAAGTACCTATTGACTACTGGATTATCTTTCAAAATAACATAACATTTTGACATTCTGGGTAAATTTAAAAAGAGGTGGGGGCGTTATTCATTCCATCCCAGACTGTCTATTAGATTTTTCACTGGTGGAAAACTGCATAACAATTCTTGAGTCTAGGCTATGCATTTTGTATCTATTGTCTCAGAAAAGGAATTGTTGAGTTTCTCTCAGGGTTTGCCACCTGAAAGAAAAATTGTAATTTGCATTTTGAAAATGTTCTCCATGAACCTTGAGATCTTCAGCCACAGATACATTCTCTGAATTTGACTGTCTTTATGTGTACTTGGTAGTGATTTCTAATTTCAGTGAAGATATAGTTTATATTGTTCTTGTGGTTTCTGAATGAGTTACAAAGAGAAAAGGGGAGAGTCAAACTTATTCACTATTTTAAAACTGATCTTCCAGTTCTTCTTCTAGATAAGATGGCAGAAACATATTCCAAAATTTCTCTCTCTCTGAATAAAACAATCAATCCTGAATAGAATGCATAGACAACTGTTTGGGAACACTGAAGAAAGAATATCTGTGGGCAGATTGAGAGAGAGTGCCAGAATTCAAATTACTGAAGAACTAGTAGTAAGTTCATCATTTTTTGTATCTCTAGTTCTTCAGGCAGAACTTAATAGTATATTGCTCCAAACCTAAAAGTGTGCACTATGGTGCAGAGAGAGAGAGAGAGAGAGAGAGAGAGAGAGAGAGAGAGAGAGAGAGAGGGAGCGCAGGAACAGTACTCTGGTTCTGGCTCAAAGGCTGGGAAATGGAAGTCCTTAGTAATCAGAGAAAGTGGAGAAACCACCAAGTTAGTTTTTTTTTTTCTTTATTCTTTCATGTCCCAGCCCCAAAGCAATCTGTTGTGATGGTGATGGTGATAATGAAAGTAGTCAGCAAGAAGAAATCACACAGCCAGTACTCTGAGAAGAATAATATTCTTCACTGTTTGATGGATCCATGTATTCAAGAGGGCATGGTCAAACTCCTTTTTTTCTTTTTCTGCCTCTGTGTTCTTCTGCTACTTAGGCCCTGAACATGGAACTTACTTCCATGGAAGAGTTAGGGAACTGGAAAGTACCAGATATACAGCAGAGATGTAAGAGCTGGGAAGAAAATAGAAAGAAACTTTGTAAAATTAGTTATGAAAGTTGGGAGCGTTGATTCATGCCTGTAAATCCCAGTATTTGGAAGATGGAGGCAAGAGAATCTTGAATTGAAGGCCAGCCTGGGCTACATAGGGAGATCCTGAGAAGAATAAAGAGAAGAAGAAGGAGGAGGAGGAAGAGGAGGAGAAGGAAGAAGAGGAAGAGGAGGAGGAAGAGAAAGAGGAGGAGGAAGAGAAAGAGGAGGAGGAGGAGGAGGAAGAAGAAGCCATAAAGTAAAATAAAACTGTTTATGAACTTCTAGGTTCATAAACAGAGGAGGAGGAAGAGAAAGAGGAGGAGGAGGAAGAGGAGGAGGAGGAGGAAGAAGCCATAAAGTAAAATAAAACTGTTTATGAACTTCTAGGTTCATCTAGGTACCCATCTGACACTACTTTCATATCAAAGAACTTGAGAACTGAGCTAATCCATAAAACTTTCCCTATATCCCAAAGTGACCAATGGATATTGGAGACAGATCTGAATTGCACTGCATAAGATTTGAAAACTGAATTTTAGAACTATGGTCCACAGAAAGAAGTACAGTTGGAAATTCTGGCCTGAACCTAACCAAGGTAAGTACCTTCTGAAAAAAAGAATATCAACATTGTCCACAGAAATTAAATAATGATTAAATGTTTCAAAATAAAATGTTCAAAATTCAAAACCACAAAATTCTCAACCCAAATAAGAAAAGACACATAATAATCAACAATGACAAGATAAAATAGATATTGGAATTAGCAGACAAGAACTTTGAAATAAAAGTTAAGATAGAAATTAACAGCCAAAACATAGAAAATATAGAAAAGTACTAGATAGATATTTTAGAATGGGGAAAAACAATGAGAACAAGAAATTCTGAAAATATCCCATAGAAAATTAGAGATGACAGAGTAAAAAGTCTTTCGACTTGGAGAAGATTAACAGAAAAGGTCCAGTATCCCAAAAGAGAAAGAAAAAAGATTTAATAACAAATCAAGAGAATCTTCGGGACTCTATCGGACCACAACAAAAACTCTTACATTCATGTCATGATGAATCTCAGAAGGATAATGAGTGGGGTAATGAAAAAAAAAATTGTAGAAATAAGGGCTGAAAACCTTCCAAATTTGGAAAGAAAAAGATAAAAACCTACAGATTTAAGAAGATAGTATGTGTATATCCTACAGAATAAACTAAAAGAAATCCCTACTCCAAAATATCATAATCAAATTGCTTACAATTAAATTTGCTTACAAAAACTTTTTTTGAAAGAAGCTAGAGGAAAATGACATTCCCTATAAAGAAACAAAGATTGAATACCTGTGGATTTCTCATTGGAAACCATAGAAGCCAGAAGGAAGTGGCACAATATTTTTAAAGTGCTAAAAGAAATAGGAATTTTAATAAAAGAATTCAATATCCAGCAAAAAATATCCCCCAAAATGAAAAAGGATAGAGGCTTTTTCAAATAAAAGAACTCTATGGGAATTTATAGGTAGCGGACTAATTGTAAAAGAATTGCTAAAGTAAATTCTTCACATAGAAGGTAAATGATAGCAGAAGAAAGCTAGGAATATCAGGAATGAAGAGCAACAATGAGGCAAATATAATAGACTACTTGAGAAAATATAATAGGCTGTTTTTCTTCTTGAATTCTCTAAACATAGAAAAGAGTTGAAAGTGAAAGTATATCATTGATGGCATCTTCAATGTATGCAGACATAATACATGAGAACTATAAGATATATGAAGAGGGTAAGGGATTTCCATGATACTAAGTTTTCTACATTTGAATTGAAGTGGTCAATTAATCTAAAAGGACTGAAAGGTTAAGTATGTACATTGTTATCCATGTTGTTGTTGTTGTTAGGTGCCGTCGAGTCGGTATCCAACTCATAGCGACCTTCTGTACAACAGGGGAAACACTATTGTCAGTGCTTCTCTGCTGTTCATAGGGTTTTCAATGGCAGATTGATTTTTGGGAGGGGGTTGCCAGGTCCTTCTCCCATGTTATCCATAATACTAAAAAATTATACAAAGATATGTCAAAATAGTAATAGATACATTAAGTGGAATATGAAAAACAATGTTCAAGTAACCCAAATGAATGGATAAAACGTGAAGAAAAAAGGAAATTCACAGAGAAATAAAGAGAAAATGAATAAAAAGTTGGTAGACCTAAGTCCAAATATAGTGCTCATTTTATTAACTACAAGTTGTCTGAATACACTAATTAAAACAGAGATTATCAAACTGGATTAAAAACATAACTTAAGCCAGGCATGGTGGTTCACATCTGTAATTCCAGCAACTCAGGAGACAGAGGCAAGAGGTTTGCAGGCTCGAAGCCAGAGGTAGTCAGTGTAACTTAGCAAGACCCTGTCTCAAGATAAAAAAAAAAATGTATAAAGGGGGCTGAAGGTGAAGTTCAGTGGTAGAGCATATGTGAGCCCCTGGGTTCAACCTCCAAGTATAGGGAAAAAAAAATAAAAAACTCTAACAACAACAAAAAACAATTCAACTACATGTTGTTTAAAAGAAACTTCTTGGAAGTATAATAACATATGAGTCTAAAAGTAAGCATAAATGAACAGAAAGCTGAATCAGTTACACAAAATAAACTTCAAAACAAAGAAAAAATAACAAATTTAAAATAATTGAAATTCATATACAGTATATTCTCTGATCACAATGGAATCAAACACAAAATCAATAACAACATTTTAAAATTCCATTTAAAACAAACTAAAATCCAGGTGTGGTAGGGCATGCCTAAAATCTTAGCAATTGGGAGGCTGAGGCATGAAGATCAAGAGTGTAAGGCTGGTTTGGGCTACATAATGAATGTGAAGCCAGCCTAGGCTACAAAGTGGGATCCTGTCTCTATATATAATTTTAAAAAGATGAAGGTAGATGGCAATTTAGAGACATCCATTACCTTCCTGTGTCTACACAAATCTGAAACTAATAACCAGATGCATGTCTGCAGGACAGGCTGGTGTGAGGAAAGGCAAAGGAAGGTAAGAGTAAACAGTAGACAGAAACCAGGTAAAATGCAGAAATGCTGACCTTCAGATTTATCAAGGAAACAATAGACTAACGTAGAGTGCTGAGCAGAGCAGTAGGGAAGGGGAGGAATCTACCTCAGTGGGGCCACAAGAAGAAAAGAAGAGAAATGAAAAGGAAAGAAAAAAGCAAAGAAAAAAGAAAAGAAAAGAAAAGAAATGCTTGGCCCAAGGAAGATCCACAGGCACACTTTATAAAAGTAAAGTTTTAGACAGGAGACCTACATACTGTGAGGTAAACAGATATAAGAGAAGGAACTTGATACACTTCCATAATGTGCTTGCCATTTCAACAGAGGGACACCATTCTGGCAGCGGCTTTGCAGTCAAGCCGCTAGGGCAGGAACAGCAGAAGATCCACCATTTAAAAAAAAATCTCCAAACCTCAAAGCCCTCCCACTGAATGGACTAAGTGAGCAACCACCCTCAGAACCATAGACCTAGGAGACAGGGAGGTGACAAAGACTCAGACTCTCAAAAGCAAGTATACTTTGACAGTACGGTTAAGCCAATGGGTGGATATCTGCAACAAGGCTGCTGAATTCTGGTGAGGAGGAGAAAGTCCAGTTGGGAATGTAAATATGAATGTAGATCTTCCACATGTATGGATATAATACTTTGGCAGGAAAAGCAAGCTGCCAGCAGCACCAAAATAGGAATACAATGGGCACTGTGATTGACAGGCAGCTCGAACAGTGTTAAACTCTGAGTACTGAGGACTGGAGACATTTGTGCTCACTCAGCTGGGAAGGAGCAGTGAGCACAGCTTCTGCACAGGAATTCAACCTACCAGAAAGGTGAGCTCAGGCTGTAAACAGTCTTTTCTGGTTTAGTGGGTTGGGAGATCAGAAAGATAAGTAGCTTCTATCCTTCCCAGAGAGTAAGCTGCAAAAGACAACACTCCCAGTGAGAAGCCCATACTTATTTCAACAGGGAAGAAATATTGACTGGTGGATTATTCTTCTACTTTTAAAACATTTTATTGATTAACTTAATTTAATTTTGTTTTTGTTTTGCTTGGTTTGGTTTTGATTGTTTTGTATTTCTCTGTAATTATTTGATTGTATTCTATTATCTCTTATGCCCACGTGCTTACCTGTCATTTCTATCTCACTTCCTCTACCTTATTTCCATTTCCCACTCCCTATTCTTTTCACTTCTTAATAAAACTATTAGTTTTAATAATGTTTAAACTTCTAGTTTACCCTATTAGTATCCTCATTCCTTTATTTTTTTAATGTTACTGGAGATATAACTGATGTATTTATGTTACAATTAAATACCTAGTTTATTGTAAATTATTATTTTTGGTATTGCTGTCTGCTTTTTCTCCAAAGTATCAGTAGTTATCATAAGATAAGACAAAGCTGCCCATTAAGAAAAATCTCATAAAATTTTTTTAAAAATGGAAAAAGAAAAAACACCTTGAAGACATGTCCATCCCAACAATGTGGAAATTACCACATAGAAACATAGGAATTTAAAACTGTGATGCAATATAACTTTTTCTAAAGCTAAGAACTCCTTAATAACTGAAATCAATGATACTAAAATTGTTGACATACCAGAAACTTAAAAAAATGTAGTTGTAAAAATGATCATTGACCTCAAAAAAGATTTAAAACAAGCAAACGAAGGAGTAAAAAGTGAAGCTAGGACCAGGAGAATAAGAAAGTCAGCAACATGAAGGAGAAATTCAGCCAGGAAATTGAGCTCCTGAGACAAACAAAAAACCAGAAATATTGAAAATGAAAGACTCGATAAATCAGTGAGAAGCATCACAAATATATTATATCAAGTAGTAGAAAGAATATTAAGAATGGAAGGCCATGTTGGAAAGGTATTACACTCAGATAGCAATAAAAAAATAGTCAGCATGACGGCAACTTTCAAGAACCTGACATCTGATCAAGAGACCAAAAGAATCCCTGGAGTAGGAGATGAAGTGAGATACAAAATAATGCAGAAAAAACTAATTCAATGAAACTATAGCAGACAATTTCCCAAACATAGGGAAAGATATGTATACACAAGTAACAGAAACATTTAGAGCCCCAAATAGACATGACTAGAAAAGAAACTGTCCATATCACTTATAGTTAATGTTAAGACTAAGCCAGGTTCCAGAGCACATGCCTGGAAACCCAGCAATTTGAGAGGCTGAAGCAAAAGGATTGTGAGTTTGAGATCAGAGGCACCCTACACAATTTAGCAAACCCTGTCTTAAAATAAACAATGAAAAGGGGTCTAGGATACATCCTAGTGATAGATTAGTTGCCTAACATGCTTGAGGCCCTGGGTTCAAACCCTTCCTAGTACTGAAAAGAAAAATGCTAAGAGTACAGAACAAAGAAACAATGTTAAAAGCTACAAGAGAAAATTGTCAACTCATTTACAAAGGTAAAATAATCAGAATAACACTAGACCTCTCTTTGCTTTATTAAGCAAAATGATATAATCCAAACCCTGACAGTAAATAACTGGCAACCAAGATTACTATATCCAGTAAAGTTATCTTTCAAAATTGATGGAGAAATAAAAAACTTCCACAACAAGGAAGAATTAAAGTAATTCATAGAAGTGCAACCAGAGGGCCCTTTGGAAGCAAGATGGCCAGACTGTGTCTTATATATTTCAGATATGTAGTCAGGAGAGATTGATCCCTGGAGAAAGATATCATGTTTGGGAGAGTGGTGGGTCAATGAAAAAAAGGAAAACCCTCCACTAGATGGATTGACACAGTGACTGCAACAATGGGCTTAAACATAAATAAGATCGTGTGCCTGGCACAGAATTGGGAAGTGTTTCGATCTGCTGCACATAGGGTCACTATGAGTTGGACTCAACTCGACCACGCCTAACAACAACAACAAAGCAATTCATGACCACTAAGCAGGCAGTGCAGAAGATACTTAAAGGAATTAGAGACACAGAGGAGGAAGAAAGATAGTCATAGACACTAAAGCTCAATAAAAAATGAACTTAAGGAGAGGAGTAGATGAACAAAGGAGAACCAGGAAAGAAACAAAAATGTTCAACTCAGTAACCCAACAAGATCCTAAGGTGAATAAAGGAGAAAGAACAAGCAATATTCAAACAAAACAAGAAAAATAAAGAAAAAAAGATAGGAATCAGCAAATATCTCTCAATAATAACCCTAAAGTTAATGGATTCAACTCTCCAAGTAAAGACAAAGACCAGTGGATTTGATTAAAAAACAAGATCCAACTGTTGGGTTGTCTGCAAGAGACACACTTCATTGGCAAAGACACATACAGCCCTGAAAGGGAATGAATAGAAAATAATACACTAAGCAAGTGGAAGCCAAAAGGAAGCAAGGATAGCCATACTCACACCTGACAAAGTGGACTTCAAGTCAAAATTATTCAGAACAGATAAAAAAGGTCAAAACATATTAATAAAGGGAAAATCATCAAGAAGATATAGCAATTGTAAATATATATGCACTAAATGTTTGTGCACCTCTCCAAAACAACCCTGCTACTGACACAAAGAAGCAGATAGGTCTAGATACAATAACAGTGGGCAACTTCAATACCCTGCTCACATCAGTGGATAAGTCATCTAGACAAAAAATTCAACAAAAGAATTTTAGAATTAAATTGTACCATATATCAAGTGGACTTAAGAGATATCTACAGAATATTTTATCCAAAAGTTACAGAATACATATTCTTAGTTGACCATGGAACTTTCTCCAAAACAGATTACATTACCGGCCATAAACTAATTAATAACAAATACAAAAGAATTAAAACAATTTATTATATCTTATCATATTATAATGGTATAACACTAAAAGTTATTAGCAAGAAAAATTATACAAACACATAGACATTGAATAATATACTCTCCAATGATCAGTGTTACTGATGAAATCAGTGAGAAAAAATACCAGGAAAAAATTTCTAGTACCGAATGAAAACAAAACACAATTTATCAGAATTTTTGGGATAGAGGAAAGGCTGTTCTAAACAATTCTAAGTGGGAAATTTATAGCTATGAATCCCTGCATTAAAAAATCACAGTGATATAACTGGGTCATATGGTAGATCTATTTTTAGTTTTCTGAGGCACTTCCATATTGATTTCCAAAGTGGCTGAACCAATTTACAATCCCACCAGCAGGGTAAGAGGGTTCCCTACTCTCCGTAACTTCACTAGTATTTGTTGTTATTTGTTTTATTGATCTTGGCCATTCTTACTGGAGTAAGGTGGAATCTCAGAGTTTTTTGATTTGCATTTCCATAATGGCTAGGGATATTCAGCATTTTTTCATGTGTTTCATGGCATTATGAGCTTCTTCATTTGAGAATTGCCTGTTCAGTTCCTTTGTCCACTTGTGTATTGGGTTATTTTTTTTCTTGGGAATATACCCAAAGGGAGATGAGTCATCATACCACAGAGACATCTGCATCTCCATGTTCAATGCAGCACTTTTCACAATAGCAAGGATATGGAATCAACCAAAGTGCCTATCAACAGAAGAATGGATAAAAAATATTATGGTGCATATACACAAGGGACTACTACTCAGCAATTTAAAAAATGAAATAATGTCATTTGTAGCAAAATGGATGGAACTGGAGAAAATCATCTTAAGTGAATGAACACAAGCCCTAAAAGAGAAATACCATATGTTCTCACTCATATATGGGAGCTGAATCAAACTTAAAAGAAGGAAAAATCCTATACATAAATTGAAACATAATAAAAAGCTCAATTAAACAGTATAGAAGGGACAATTTAAGGAGTGGAAAGAAGGAGGGAAGGATCTAGCAAAAGGAAGTGACAATGAGAGAAGATGGGAGGAGGAGGAGGACCAATGAGGAGGGAGGAAGGGGGAGAGGTAAACCTCAATGTAAACAGCACAACTTTATTAGTATGGAAAATAATAATAATAATAATAATAATAATAATAATAATAATAATAATAATACCAATACCAATAATACCAAAGGATGGCAATGATGTAAACAGACTAGATCATTCATATAATGCTGCTGGGAATTTAAAAAGATAGATCCCTATAGAAAAAGGTCTGGACTTATATCAAAATAGGGATGCACGTACACAGATAAATATTCCCACAAAAAGACATACAAGTAGAAAGGAGATCATTGGTGAGGGGGTGGCGATAGGGGAGGAGAATCATGAAAGGGTAAGGGAGAAGTTATGTGAGCAATGTACAACAAAATGCATATATATTAATGTCACAATGAAATACATGTCAGAATGAAACCTATTAAGTTGTACATTAAAAATTTCCAGTAAAAAAGTCACAGTGAGCTAGGCATTGTGGTGCACGCTTATAATCCTAGTTACCTGGGAGATGGAGGCAGGAGGATCACAGGTTCAAGGCCAGAGGTAGCCTGTGTAACTTAGTGAGACACTCTCTCAATTTAAAAAATAAAAAAAGGGGCTGAAGGTAGAGTATAGTGGCAGAGCACTTGCAGAATATGCACGAGGCTCTGGGTTCAGCCACCCAGTACACACACACACACACACAAAAAAAAAAAAAAAAAAATCACAGCAAATGCAAATAAATAACTCAATGATGCACAACAAGGTCTTAGGAAAATAAGAGCAAGTCAACCCCCAAACTAGACAATGGAAAGAAATAATAAAGACCAGGGTGGAAATCAATGAAATGAAGACTAACAGAACAGTACAAAAAATCAATGAAGGACCAAAATAGACTGAAAATAAAAGGCTGGAAAACAATATACAAAGCATGTAGAAGCCCAAAAGAGTAGGCATAGCAGTACTAATTTCTGACAAACTTGACTTCAACCCCAAACTAATCAGAAGAGACAAAGATGGTCACTACATATTAATAAAGGAAATGATCAACCAAATGTCATAATATTAGTCAATATCTGTACACCAGACAGAGGAACACCTAACTTCATAAAACAAACTTTAATGGCAATAAAGGATCATGTAGGTCCAGACACAATAGTTATGGGAGACATCAATACCCCCCTCTCTTCAACACACAGGTCATCAAAACAAAAACATAAGAAACAATGGACTTAAACAACACCACAGACCAAATGGACCTAACAGATGTCTCCAGAATATTCCATCCAACAGAGGCAAAATACACAACCTTCTCAGACCACATGGAGATTTTATAAAACATACCAAATTTTAGTCCACAAAAATGACCTCAGTAAATACAAAAAGATTGAAATCATCCAATTTACCTTATCTGATCACAATGGAATTAAACCAGGAGTCAAAAGAAAGGAAAACTACAAAAAGATACAAATACATAGAGATTAATAATACATTTCTGAATGATCAATGGTTCATCAAAGACATCAGAAAGGAAATTAAAAAGTTCCTTCAATCAAATGATAACAAAAACATAACCTACCAAAATCTAAAGGATACAGCAAAGGTAGTTCTTTGAGAGAAACTCATAGTCATGAAAGCCTACATTAAAAAGATAGGGAAGGCCCAGTTAAAAACTTTAAGATATACCTCAAGGCAGTAGAAAGACAGCAAGTCAACCCCAAAATTACTACACAAAAAGAAATAGTTAAGATCAAGGTAGAGATTAATGAAATAGAAATTTAAAGGACAGTACAAAAAATTAATGAAACTGAGTTGGTTCTTTGAAAAGATAAACAAAATTGACACTCCCTTAGCCAAATTCACCAAAAAAGAGAGAAAAGGCCCAAATTAATCAAATTAGAGATGAAAAGAAGTACCTTACAACTGATTCCAATGAAATACAGAGGATCATCAGAGACTACTTTGAGAGCTTGTACTCCCCCAAAAATGAAAATACAGAAGAAATGGATAAATTCCTTAACAGTTACGACCTAACAAAACTAAACCCTGAAGATATAAGCAAATTAAACAGAGCTATAACAAGCAGTGCTCGCTTCAGCAGCACATATACTAAAATTGGAATGATACAGAGAAGATTAGCATGGCCCTGTGCAAGGATGACATGCAAATTCGTGAAGTGTTCCACATTTTGGGGGCTGGGATTTAGCTCAGTGTGTAGAGCGCTGCTCTGCAGTCTCTGAGGTCTTGAGTTCGATTCCCAGCACCACAAAAATGGGAGAAAGATGTGGCAATCCACTCCCAAAGCAATCCCAAAACAATCAGCCATTGAAAACCCTATGAGGGTCACTATGAGTCAGACATGACTCGACGGCACCTAACAACAACATAACAAGCAATGAAATTGAAATAGTAATAATAATAAAAAACCCTCCCAATGAAGAAAAGCCCAGGCCTGACTGGTACATAGCTGAATTCTAACAAAATCTTTAAAGAAGAATTAATACCTATCCTTCTCAAACTACTTCATAAAATAGAAAAGGGAAGTATATTTCCAAATTTATTTAATGAAGACAGTAACACCCTAACACCAAAACCACATAAAAACACTACAAGAAAAAAAAATATATATGGAGAAATATAGACCAATTTCCGTGATGAACACTGATGCAAAATTCCTCAATAAAATTCTTGCAATCCAAAATCAGCAACATATAAAAAACATCATATAACAGTTAGGCCTCATTCCATAAATGCATGACTGGTTCAATACACACACATCAAATAATGTAATTCAACATATCAAGAGGCTTGCAGGAAGAAATCATATGATCATCTCAATTGATGCTGAAGAAGCCTTCAACAAAGTTCAACATCTCTTCATGATAAAAATCCCAAAGAAACTGGATATAAAGGGAACATATCTCAATGTCATAAAGGACATATATGACAAATATGCTTGCAGCTGTAGCCCTGTGGCATCTGATTCCATCAGATCTCGGAAGCTAAGCAGGGTCGGGCCTGGTTAGTACCTGGATGGGAGACCGCCTGGGAACACCAGAAGCTGTAGGCTTGGGAGAAGGACCTGGCAATCCCCTCCCAAAAATCAGTCTGCCATTGAAAACCCTATGCACAGCAGAGAAGCACTGACAATAGTGTTTCCCCTGTTGTACAGAGGGTTGCTATGAGTTGGATACCGACTCGACGGCACCTAACAACAACAACAACGACAATATACAGTCAATATTTATTTTTTATTTTTATTTTTCCTTTTATTGGTAAATGTTAATGGAATACAACACTGGCCTTTTCCAATATGCAATAATTACATCACTTTTGGTTACACTTTTATTAACTTATGAGGTTTATGGAGCCTTTTGAAAACTAGTAGTGAAACTCATATGCATATTTGGGTTATATTACCCCATTTTTCATTAGTTTGTACTAATGAAGTTGCATCATTTACATTGAGATTATCCTTTCCTTCTTTATCCCTTTACATTGCTTCTCCTTCCCTTCCCACTTTCCACAACCTTCACTTCCCTTTGCTAGTCCCCTCCTTCTTTCTACTCTGCTTATATTTTCCTTTCTTTGTTAAGTTTAATTGTGCATTTTTATATATCAAATTATATATAATATTTTTTCTTCAAGTAAGATTCAGCTACCACATGAGTGAGAACATATGGTATTTGTCTTTTTGAGCTTGTGTTTGTTCACTTAAGATGATATTCTCCAGTTCCATCCATGTTGCTGCAAATGACATTACTTCATTTTTTTTTCATTTCTGAGTAGTATCCCATTGTGTATTTGTACCATATATTTTTTTATCCATTCTTCTGTTGATGGGCACCTTGGTTGGTCCCATATCCTTGTTATTGTGAGGAGTGTTGCACTGAATATGAAGATGCAGTTATCTCTGTGGTATGATGACTTGTCTCCCTTTGGCTATATTCCCACTAGTGGTATAGCTGGGTTATATGGTAGTTCTATTTTTAATTTTCTGAGGTATCTCCATATTGATTTCCAAAGTGGTTGAACCAATTTACAGTGCCACAACAGTGTAAGTGGGCTCCTTTTTCTCCACATCCTTGCCAGTATTTGTTATTATTTCTTCTGAGCCAACATTCGTTAAATAGGGAAAAGTTGAAAGCATTCCCTGTAAGATCAGGAACAAGACAAGGATGTCCATTCTCTCCTCTTTTATTCAAGATTGTGATTGAAATCCTAGCCAGAGCAATCAGGCAAGAGAAAGAAAGAAAAGGAATATAAATGCGGAATGAAGATGTCAAATTATCCCTATTCACAGATTACATGATTCTATATCTAAAGGATCCTAAAACTTCCACTAGAAAACTCTTACAGCTAATTAGGTTCTTCAGCAAAGTAGCAGGACACAAAATTAACACTCAAAAATCAGCAGCATTCCTTTACACCAATAGTGAACAGGAAGAAACAGATATCAAAACTACAATCCCATTCATCACAGTCCACCAAAATATTATTTAGGAATCAGTCTACCAAAGAACCTAAAGCCCTCTACAATGCAAACTTCAAAACACTAAAGAAAGAAATTACAGAAGACACTAGAAGATGGAAGGACCTCCTTTGCTCATGGATTGGAAGAATTAATATTGTGAAAATGGCTATATTACCAAAAGAAATCTACAGATTCAATGCAATCCTCATCAAAATTCCAAAGACATACTTCATAGATATAGAAATAAATCTTAAAATCTGTATGGAAGCACAAAAGAGCAGGTATAGACAAAACAATTTTAAGCAGCAAAAACAGTGCATGAGGCATCACAATACCTGACTTCAAGCAATACTACAGGGCCATAGTAGCAAAAACAGCTTGGTATTGGCACAAAAAAGGAATAAAGATCAATGGAACAGAATAGAAGACCCAGATATACACCCACACAATTATAGCCACCTGATCTATGACAAAGTTTCCAAAGATGTACACTGGAGAAACGACAGCCTTTTCAAAAAGTAGTGTTGGAAAAATTAGATATCCATGTGGAGAGGAATGAAGGTAGACCTGTACCTTTCAATCTGTATGAGAATCAACTCATAATGGATGGACACCTCAACTTAAAACTGGAAACCTTAAAACTACTAGAAGGAGCTGGACACAGTGGTTCACACCTGTAATCCCAGCAGGAGGATTGCAGGTTTGAGGCTAGAGGGAGCCTGTATAATTTGGTGAGACCTTGTCTCAAGATTAAAAATTTAAAAAATGAATTGAGGTGCAGCTCAGTGGTAGAGCACTTGCAAAGTGTGTGGGAGGCCCTGGGTTCAACCCCTAAGTACTACAAAAAAGAAAAAAAAACTAGTAGAAGAAAAAGTAGGGAACACACTCTAACACATAGGCATAGGAAAGTACTTCCTAAACAAGATTCTATTTTCCCAGGAAACTGCATCAAGAATTGAGAAACGGGATTACATAAAACAAGAAAGCTTCCGTACAGTGAAAGAATCAATAGAGTAAAGGGAGAGCATACAGAATGGGAGAAAATCTTTACATTCTACGCATCTGACAGAGGATTCATTCCTAGAGTATACAAAGAACTTAAGAAATAAAATACCAAATAACAAAAAAATCCAATAAATAAGTGGGCAATGGCACTAAACAGACAGTTCTCAAAAGAAGAAATAAAAATGGCCAGTAAACACATGAAAAAATGCTCAATATCCCTAGCTATTTGTTGTCATTGTCATTAGGTGCTGTCAAGTTGGTGTCCAACTCATAGTGACCCTACAGAGAAATGCAAATCAAAACTACACTGAGATTCCATCACACTCTAGTAAGAATGGACAAGATTGACAAAACAAATAACAACAAATACTGGCGAAGATACAAACCCCTTTTATACTGCTGGTAGGACAGTAACTGCTTCCGTCATTTTGGAAATCAATATGGAAACTTAGAAAACTAAAAACAGAACTATAGTATAATCCAGCTATACCACTTCTAGGAATATACCCTAAGGAAGATAAGTCACCAGACCACAGGGACACTTGTATTTCCACATTTAATGCAGCACTCTTCACAATTATAAGAGTATGGAATCAACCCAGATGTCTATCAACAGAGGACTGGATTAAAAAATTGTGGTTCTTATACATAATGGGATATTATTCAACATGGAAGAACAATGAAATTATACCATTTGCAGCAATATGGAAGGAACTAGAGATTATCATTTTAAGAGAAATAACACAGAGTCAGAGAAATAACAAAATGTCCATCAGTAGAAGAATAGACAGAAAAACTCTGTACATGTACACGATGGAATATTACTCAGCAATAAAGAAGAATGAAATTATGTCATTTGGAGCAAATTGGACGGAACTGGAGAACATCATCTTAAATCAATGAACCCAGTTCCCAAAAGAGGAATATCATATGTTCTCACTTATGTGTGGGAGTTAAACCTAACTTAAAGGAAGAGAAAAAGTCTATACTTATGTAGATATATAAAAATCATCAACCATACTTACATATGAAGGGAAAATATAAGCAAAGTTGAAAGAAGTGGGAAGGGGATCAGTGGGTAGGAATGGAGGTAGGGGAAGGTGGAACAGGGAGGGGAAACAAAGTAAAGGGAGAAATGGGAGAGAGGAAAGTCTCAAGATATATGATACAACTTCATGAATACATGTGAATTATGGTTCTGTAAAAGATGGAGGTTGATGAATGTGTAAGGAAAAGGTATGTAATAGTTGCATAATGGCTGTAGAAAAAGTCTTAGTATTCTGTACCCCACCAACATTTATAAATAAAAAACAACAAAAGAAGGAAAAACAAAACAAAAAACAAAAGGAAATACCACATGTTCTCACTCATATGTGGGAGTTAACTCTACCTTAAAGGAAAGAAAACTTACACACACACATACACACACACACACACACACACACACACACATGCGCGAGCGCACACCCACATTGTTAGGTGCCGTCAAGTTCGGTCTGACTCATAGCAAACCTATGTAAAACAGAATGAAACACTCACTGACACTGCGGCGTGCCTGGCACTATGTCAGTGCTTCTCTGCTATTGATAGGGTTTTGGTTGGCTGTTTGTTTCAGGAGTGGGCTGCCAGAACCTCCTCCTGTTTTTGTGTGTGGTGGTTTGGATCAAAACCATGGCCCCAGAGCATGCAGAGCAAGCACTCTAACAATTGAGCTAAACCTAAACCCCAGCCTATGTGTGTACAATCATACTTATCTAAAAATGGAAAATACAAGTGGATGTGATATGAGGGGGGAGGGGGCTTGTTGGAGGGAGTGGATGATGGTGAAGAGGCAAAGGAAGAGAGAACAATATAAAATGGTGAAGAGGAAGAAAAAAATACAAAATACAAGATGCAACTCTACAAACAATATGAAAAAAGGAAGAAAAAGGAAAGAAAAAAAAACCAATCAGGGCATAACTCATGGTTGCATATGACTTGTTACATGTTAAGATTCTTACTTTTTGTCTTTTTTTTCATTTATTCCATTCTGTAAAATGTTTAAGGAGATGGAAGCGTAAGCAAAATTGATTTAATAGTTTCATAATGTATATGCCAACTGACCTCTTACTCTGTACCCCACTAACATGTACAAATAAAATAATAATAAAAAGTTATGTAAAATATCCTGATTTCATTAATAATGCATACTTAAATGACACCAATTTAGTACAGTTGGTAGAGCACTTCTCTGCAGTCTCTGAGGTCCTGAGTTCGATTCTCAGGAACACAAAAATGGGAGAAGGATGTGGCAATCGACTCCTGAGGCAATCCTGAAACAGTCAGCCATTGAAAACCCTATTAGGGTCGCTATGAGTTGGACTTACTCTGCGGCAACTAACAACAAACTCCACCAGAAAACTCTTAGATCTGATAAACATTTTCAGCAATGCAGCAGTATACAAAATCAGCATATAAAAAAATCACTAGATTTTCTATATACCAATAATGACCAGGCTGAGAAAGAAATCAGGAAAACATCCACATTCACAATAGCTTTAAAAAATAACCTAGAAATGAACCTATCCAAGAAGATGAAAGACCTCTACAATGAAACCTTTAAAATACAGAAATTGAAGACACTAGAAGATAGAAAGACAGCCCATGTTCATGGATCACTAGAATTAAAGTTGTGAAAATGGATATACTACTGAAAGCAACCTACAGATTAAATGCAATTGCCATCAAAGTTCCAATGACATTCTTTCAGAAATAGAAGAAAACATAAAATTCATATAGAAACATGAAAGAACCCAAATAGCCAAAGCAATCCTGAATAAAAAGAGCACTGGAGATATTAACACCTCATTTCAATTTATTCTACAGAGCTGTAGTAACAAAATCAGCATGGTACTGGCACAAAAAGCAGACAGGTAGTCCAGTAAAATAGAATAAAATGCCAAGAAATAAACCCATGCAGCTGTAGTCATCTGGTTTTTGATAAATTTGCCACAAGCATATGTTGGAGAAAATACAGCTTCTTCAACAAATGCTATTGGAAAAACTGAATATTCACATATAGAGAATAAAACTAGGTCCCTCTATCTCAACTTAGACAAAAATCAATTTAAAATGGATTAAAGACCTTAACAGAGGACCTAAAACTTTGAAATTACTTGAGTAAAACATTGAGAAAACACTTCAAGATACAGACATAACGAAAGAGGACCTGAGTAAGGCTGTAATAACCCAGAGAATAATAGAAATAAGTGACAAATAGGATTCCATCAAATTAAAAATCTTCTGCACAGCAAAGGAAAAAATGAACAGAATGAAGAGACGGTGTACAGAATGGTAGAAAATCTTTGCCACCTCTCCATCTGACAAGTGTTTAATATCCAGAAAAAATATAAAAAATTAAACATCAGAAAACTGAATAATTTAGTCAATAAATGGTCAAATAAATTGAACAATTCTCAAAAGAAGAAGTAAAAATGGCCAGTAAATAAAGTAAAAAAGATTCAAAATCTTTAGTTATCAGGAAAATGCAAGTCAAAACTACATTGAGATTCCATCTCACTCCAGTCACAATGGCTAGCCACAATATAACCAGCAGCAGTGAATGCTGGCCAGGATTCACTATATGGGGGAAAAGAACCCTTATACTCTGCTGCGGGGAATGTAAATTAGTGTAGCTACTATGGAACTCAATATGGAGTTTACTCAAAAAACTAAACATAGAACTGCAATATAGTTCAGCTATACCACTCCTGTGTATATACTTCAAAGAATCTAAGCCAGCATAAAACAGAGGTAACTGTGTATCCATGTTTACTGCAGCACTAAGCACAATAGCCACATTATGGAATCAACTTAGGTGTCCATCAACAGATAAATGAATAAAGAAAATTTGGTATATATACACAATGGGTCTGAGCTACATCATCCTACTATCTGATCCCACCTGATCTCAGAAGCTAAGCAGGGTGGGCCTGGTCAGTCCTTGGACAGGAGACACCTGGGAATACCAGGTGCTGCAGGCTAGGAAAAAGGAACTAGTAGCCTACTCCTGAAACAATTTGCCGTTGAAACCCTATGAATAGCAGAGAGTCACTGACAATAGTGCCGGGCATGGCACAGTATCAGAGAGTGTTTCATTCTGTTGTACACAGGATCGCTATGAGTTGGGTCGGACTTGATGGTATCTAACAACAACAACATACATACACAATGGAGTATTATTCAGCCATAAGAAGAATGAAATTATGTCATTTACAGGAAAATGGATGGATCTGGAGATCATTATGCTAGGTAAGGTGAGCCAGGCTCATAAAGACAAACATTGCAAGTTTTCTCTCATGTTTGAAATCTAGACTTAAAAGCATAAGACGTGATTGCAGAGTGAGGACTATTGGAAAGAAGGGGACAAGTGGGAAGGGGAGCAGGGGAAATGAGAGGGTAATGATGGGGAGATAAATAGGATCAAAGTACATTAAAACCGCACAAAACTCTGGTAAAAGAACTAATCACAACCATAAAGAGAAAAACAAATTGTGTCTTTGAATTGGAAGACAATAGAGTGGCTGTCCATTATCCCCCAACTAATCTGTAAATTTAATACTAATCTGTAAATTTAATCCCAGCAAGACTCTTTGAAGACATAATACCCTTCTCCCTTCTAATTATCTCTCTCCAACTGTTCCTCTTCATTTTCTTTCATTATGTCCCTTTATCACCAGGATTCCATCCTTAGTATACTACTCTATGTGTTATACCCAGGTAGGTTCTTCCTCTGAAAATATTTTCCATCTCATCTATATGCTAATAGCTCTCAAATATATCTCTTCTGTGTACCTTACACTTACTAGTCTTTTCTACTCAGATCTTAAACAGGTATTTAA